>CM045764.1:11993568-12216114 GCA_025200525.1 Camellia lanceoleosa
AAAATTTTAACCCTTTCTGGCAATATCAAAACCTAATCATCAATTCTTGTGTGTTGGAAAACATTTTTTGTAATTTGTCTTGGTTTGTCAAAGGTTATGGGTTTTGTGTGTTTGTCTTCTTGTTAGTTGTAAGATAATTGTTTCCATTGCTTTCTTTGATTTGTAAGATTGCTTATAATTTGAACTAATTACAAATACCCAACTATAATTACTTTGTGGGTCCGAATTTTAGGTATTTTGAAATAAGGGTTATTTTATTTATTTATTTATTTTTTAATTCTAAAATTGAGTAAAAAGTTTGATTTTAATATTAACTGCTTCAAACTTTTCATCAATTTTTCTTAAAATCTTTCTAAAAATTTCTATCTTATTCCAAAATTTTATTTTCATCAAATTTGATAAAAAAAATTCATTTATAATATTTCATCTTTTTAAAAAATGACTCTCTTGATTTGATGATTATTTAATAAAAGGATTATAAATGATTTTTAATTTTTTTTTTTTTTTTGTCAATTTTAAATCTCATAAAAGGAAAGATAAATGATTAGAGATGCTCTAAGGCCTTGTTTGAGAAGATGATTTTTGGCTAAAGTAGTTAATAAATACAAAATAGGCTAAAATCGCCAATAAAACAAAATATCGCATTCAACTTATAATCATTTTACTTTTTCTCTTATAACCATTAAATTAACTAAAAAAATCAACTATCATCTTAAATACAATTTTTTAACCAAATTAAAATAATTAAAAAAATTAAATAACCTATTAAAATAACTAAATTCTCAAACGAAGCCTAATATGCTAGTTTAATGGATTTTATGTACATATGATGCGGCTTTTGAGCGAAACCGCAGTACTAATCTTAATTTTATAGTCAACTGTGCAAATCTTATATTTCTTTAGAAAAATTCTACACATATAGGAGTATAAAAATGGCATGCGGTCTGAAACCTCCTCGCGGTTCGGGGTAGGCCCGACCTATTTGGTCCTAGGCCTGACCCAACCCGAGACCTTGGGCCATCATTTTGAAGCCCAACCTAACCCGCTTAAGGCCTACTCAAGGCTTGACTCGAGGCCTGGCACGCCCGAGACTCAGTGTTTTTTATAGCAAAAAATAAAAAAAAAATTTGTTCAAGTTCGAGCTCAAGCCCAGGCCCAGGGACCAGCCCAAGGCCTAAATACCCCTGGGTCTGGGCCTAAATTCCTGACCCGGCCAGACCCAATTTTTGGCAAGAGCCTATGAAGCCCGACATGGGCTAGCCCGGATGGGCCGAGCCAAATTTACACCCCGTAACACATATAAAATTCATACAAAAAAATTTAATAAGAATGATATGACATTATCATTATTGGTCTTGTTTGGGAAGTTGATTATTTTAGTTGATTATTTAGTTTTTTGACTATTTTAATTTTGCTAAAATAGTTGTATTTGGAAGGATAGTTGTTTTGCTAAAAGTGAAATGATTATGGATTAAATGTAACATTTTATTTTATTGACTAACTTAATCTATTTTGTCTTTATTGACTATTTTAGCCAAAAAAACTAAAAAGAAATAACTTGCCAAATAGGGCCATTGTAAATAAATTAATCTTTAATAGTATTTTGTTTTAAAATAAAAGATTCACAATAAATCACATTATTATGCATAAAAATTATTTATGAATTTTTTATTTATACAACATTATTTTATACATGTGATTTTTCACATTTGTAATATTTTATTTTTTTCTTGTCTCACCTTCGGTTTAGGTGTTACTGATTCTAATCATTTTGTTTCGTTCGGCTTTATGAGCCTCGTACACTAGATAGAAGTGTCCTTTTACATGAAATGAAAGTGGCTGTTATGCATAGTGTCCTTTTACATGAAATGAAAGTGGCAATAATGTGGAGGATATGCTAACTAGCTTAACCAAGATCTCGAGTTCGAGACTTGGGAACACAGTTGTGTTAAAAACTTGTTGGGAGAGTTTTGCCGCCCTTGTGGTCCTACCCGGCTCGAACCGGATTAGTTGGGGTCCTGTGGACTTTCGGATACCGGTGGTTTAGACCTAAAAAAAAAAAAAGAAAGTGGCAATAATGTTCCAGACCCCCTTTCCCTTCACCCCCTTTGATCGCCTCTCAACATGATTGGCCAGTTTTTCCTTCTTTTTTTTTTTTTCCTTCTCCTCCAATCACCACCCACCACGTGTATGTGGGGTGGTGGGGGTGGTGATTGGAGGGGGTCTCAATCATGACCCATGAAAGTGGTTGTTATGCATTGAATGATGTCTGTCACTGTACAAATATATGTATATTAGTGATTGACACACGTAATATGTATATAATTTCAATAAGTAAAATAAAATAAAATAAAATACTTACAATATATATTATATTTGATTTAAGTGATAAAAGTTTTTTTCATTATATTATTTGCTCATAGTTTGAGTCTCATATCCATTATTTGTCAAATAATGGTTTTTTGTCCATAATTCGAGTCTCACGCCTATTATTTGTCTAATAATGATTTTTTTAAATGACAAAATGAACACTTGACATTAAAGTGGAGGATACACTTGGCATACACTTGGCACTAAAGTGGAGGATAGTTTCACGACACCAACTAAGGTGTTCCTTTTATTAATAATATAGATAAAATGTTATGAACTCACCTTATTAATTCATAATTTATTTTGAATGTATTTGTGTTTGTACTTAATGAGAGTTAACCTCTCTATCACTAAGTACTTGCCTTATAATTCAACTTCCTATTGAGGAAAGTTGAATCATGACCTTTCCTTATGACTAAGGCGTTAAGAAAGTCATGATGGCTTAGTTGATTTCTGAATGTGTTTGTGTGGTAGAAATTATATTGATGAAGTACAAGGTTTATGAGTAAAATGAATTTGAGCGCTGATTTTTTTTATTTTTTTGAGTAAATTTTGGTTCATAAGTCGGAATTTGTAGTGTTGATATATATATATAGATAATACCAAACCCACAAACTCATATCTTGTCTTCCCTTTTTTGTGGATTAAAAGTTTGTGAATTCACAAACTCATATATAGTAATCTCCAATTCATAAATAGTAAACCATCCTCCACTATATATAGTAAACCAATCTGCAATACTATTGTGGTTTACTATATACTATTATGGTTGCTAGTTTTGTTTCAAGGACTAACATGGTTGCCAATGGGCTTAATGATTAGCCTTAGAGGAAAACATTTCCCAAAAGCATCATTGTGGGTTTTGTCAATTCTTGCCTTCTTGTTTACTGCAATTGCTTGTTGTTTATCCCTTGTCACCGCCATTTTTATCAAAGAAGTGTCAATTAAGGTAGCTTTGGATATACTGTCCTTTTTAGGGGCAAGTTTGTTGTTGCTATGCACTTACATGGGTTACAAATATGAAGAAATTGATGAGAATCTATGTACCCCCTTAAACAGTGAGGTCGATGGAAGTAGTAAAACCGAGTCTGTTGTCACCATTACTCCATTTGCGAAAGCTAGGTTTTTCAATAAAATGACCTTTTGGTGGCTGAACCCATTGATGAAAAGGGGGAGGGAGAAAACACTTGAGGATGAAGATATACCCAAATTGCGCGAGGAAGATCAAGCACAAGCTTGTTACTTGCTATTCACAGAGAAATTCAATGAGCAAAAACAACTCAACCCATCATCCCAACCATCGGTTTTGTGGACAATAGTTTCGTGCCACTGGAAGGAGATATTTATGTCGGGATTGTTCGCACTGCTAACAGTTGTTACTCTATCTACTGGTCCACTTATTCTCAACACCTTCATTTGAGGTTGCCGAGGGCAGAGAAAGTTTCAAAAATGAGGGGTATGTGTTGGCCATCTTACTTTTCTTTTCTAAAAGCATTGAGTCCTTAGCACAAAGGCAATGATATTTCCGAAGTAGACTTATTGGTCTAAAAGTGAGGTCTTTGCTAACAGCAGCCATTTATAAGAAGCAATTAAGACTATCCAATGCTTCGAAAATGATGCACTCGGCCGGTGAGATAATGAACTATGTTTCCACTGATGCTTATCGGATTGGAGAGTTTCCTTTTTGGTTTCATCAAACTTGGACAACAAGCCTCCAGCTCTTTCTTGCCTTAATAATCCTATTCCGCGCAGTCGGGCTTGCAACAATTGCATCCTTGGTGGTGATAATTCTTACTGTGCTTTGCAATGCCCCACTTGCAAAATTGCAGCATAAGTTCCAGTCTAAGCTCATGGTGGCCCAAGATGATTGGCTCAAGGCTACTTCAGAGGTGCTGGTGAACATGAAGGTGTTGAAACTCTATGCGTGGGAAAGTCATTTCAAGAATGTCATTGAAAACTTGAGGAAAGTGGAATATAAATGGTTATCGGCAGTTCAAATGCTTAATGCATACAATGGCTTTCTCTTCTGGGTATCCCCAGTGTTGGTCTCAACTGCCACTTTTGGGGCATGCTATTTTCTCGGAGTGCCTTTGCATGCTAGTAATTTTTTCACATTTGTAGTGACTTTACGACTTGTTCAAGAGCCGATTAGATGTATTCCTGATGTAATTGGGGTTGCTATTCAAGCGAAAGTTGCATTCTCTAGGATTGTGAAATTTCTCGAGGCGCCTGAGCTAGAGAACACAAATATCAGGCAAAAACGCAACATGGGAATGAAGAGCCACAGCATTTTCATCAATTCTGCTAGTTTTTCGTGGGAAGAGAGTCCGTTAAAGCCCACGCTTAGAAATATTAATTTAGAGGTTCGAGCTGGTGAAAAGGTGGCTCTATGTGGAGAGGTCGGTTCAGGCAAATCGACTCTTCTGGCTGCAATCCTGGGAGAGGTTCCAATATCCAGGGAACTGTAAATTCTTGCTGCTCACTTCCTCTCATTCATTCATAGCTATTAAGTACACCTCAACTTCACAACCACTGTACTATTTTTATACTAATCCTGCACTGTTCTTTCCCTAAAAGAGGCCATTAGAAAAATAAAACTTAGCAAGGTGTGGAGTTTTATTCTTTCGCTAATTGTTTCCTCATTATGTGTCAATTTGTTGTAGACTTGTAGTGTAACTCACTCCCCCTTTCATTAGATTGGGGGAAATTTTGTTGTCGATGACCAATTTGGATCCATTTGCTCTATTTTACAGATTCATGTGTACGGGACTATTGCCTATGTTTCTCAATCAGCATGGATCCAGAGCGGAACAATAAGAGAGAATATTTTATTTGGGTCGGGATTGGATAATGAGAGATACCAGGAAACATTAGAGAAGTGTTCCTTGGTGAAGGACCTTGACTTGCTACCCTACGGTGACCTCACTGAAATAGGCGAAAGAGGGGTTAACCTCAGCGGTGGTCAGAAGCAGCGGATCCAACTTGCTCGTGCACTATATCAGGATGCTGATATATATCCGTTGGATGACCCATTCAGCGCTGTTGATGCACACACTTGTTCGAGCCTATTTAATGTAATGTAATTACTTTTTTTTGGTGTAGTGCAATTTTATTCTTGTTGGCCGCAACAAGCTTATGGAGAAAATTCATTTCATTGTGGCAGGAATATGTTATGGCAGCTCTTTCAACGAAGACGGTCTTACTTGTCACCCACCAAGTGGATTTTCTTCCTGCATTTGATTCTGTTTTGGTCAGTTTAACTTCTTTGGGTGCTATCTTTCACACTGTTCTTCATAAAATTAGTTTTTTTTCTTCTTCTTTTTCTTCTCATTCTTGCTACAATTCGACCATCCAACCACGATGACATAGCCTTAAAATTAAGCCAATTTGCTTACTGATCATTTCTATGAAATGGTGACTGACTCCTTTTTAACGGATTACTTAATTATAGTTCCAAACTTATACTTGTCTACATCTTTAATGAATCCTAGGACCGCAAGACTTTCCTGTTCTTGAAGTACCTCAAAACCTTCATACTTCCATATAACTTTGATGAATGCTTTTAATGGCTGGTTTGCTCAATGCTTTTTTAGTAGTGTTTTTTTAATAAAATAAATAAGTAATCTTTTTTGTGATAAAGTTGCTGCTAAAAAAGTTAACGTGCTTGGAAAATCCTAGAAAAGTTAACTTTTTCTTATTAGGAAAGTCTAGCAGGTATGAAGGCTTATATGGAAATATGAAGGTTTCAGGTATAAAAAAATTGAAGTACCTCAAAACCTTCACACTTTTTTCTAATTGTGAAAGTTTAGGAAGTAGGTTTTGATTGCTGAAAAATGAAGTCATACTTCCATATAACTTTTTTGGATCTGTCACAAGTAAATTTTTTGAGGGAACAGAATTCATTTAGTGTGTATAGCCAAGTGAATATTCTATTTTCTACTAGAGGTTGTGTCCAAAGGGAACTAACTGTATATAACATTGCTAAGTTTCATCACTATTAAGCAATCAGTTGGTAATAATTTCAATTCTTTTGGTTGACAGTTGATGTCAGATGGAGAAATTCTACAAGCAGCTCCTTACCATCAGTTACTGGCTTCAAGTCGAGAATTTCAAGACCTTGTCAATGCACACAAAGAAACTGCTGGCGCTGAAAGGCTTGAAGAGGTATCTTCTTCTCAGAAGCGTGAAACGTCTACCAAAGAGATCAGAAAAACTCATACTGATGAGAAATCTAAATGGGACCAGTTGATTAAACAAGAAGAGAGAGAAGTAGGAGGCATCGGTCTTAAGACTTACATGCAATACTTAAATCAGAACAAAGGCTACTTGCTTTTCTCCGCGGCTTCTATCTGCCACCTTGCATTCGTGATTGGTTCAATACTACAAAACTCTTGGATGGCCGCTAATGTTGAAAATCCTAATGTCACCACATTGCGATTGATTGTAGTTTACTTGGTGATTGGATTTACTTCGACACTAATTTTGTATTTTAGATCTCTCTCCATAGTTGCTCTTGGTATGCAATCGTCAAAATCTTTGTTTTCACAGCTACCAAACTCCCTTTTTCGTGTGCCCATATCATTTTACAACTCTACGCCTTTGGGAAGGATGTTGAGTCGGGTAAGCATCTCAAAACGTTAAACTTTTTGTGACTGTGTTTTTTTTTTTTGGCATTGATATTCTTGAAACTAACCCCCTTTCCTCTTCTTTGTTTTCTTATGTTATTTTTTCATTTTTTATGTAGGTTTCAGCCGATTTGAGTATTGTTGATCTTGATGTTCCCTTTAGCTTTGTCTACAGTTTTTCGGCTACCATAAATACCTATGCTAATCTTGCTGTCTTGGCTATTGTTACCTGGCAAGTCCTGTTCATCTCCATACCAATGATTTATTTGGCAATTCTCTTGCAGGTAATCTTGGGAGATATAATCTTGGTAAACTCGAGATTTAGAAGTCAGCCCCTAAGACTATGAACCAGGCAAACGAGAGAGGAAATCGAACCTCGGACTTCCTAGAAGCCTGTGCCAGCACCTAAGACTATGAACTTGGGTGATCGATTATCCAAGCCTAAAACGTACGGACACTTCTAAGGAGGTAACGTGTCGTATCTGACACAATATTGGATACCGACACGACACTTGATAGACTCTTCCGAACACTTAGATATACATGAAACACATCATAAATTTGAATTGGAATCTAAAGATTAAACAATAACAGTGTAAATTTATATCTGTTCTTCATTTTTAAATTTATTATATTTGACTTAAATATTCATATATTTGACCTATAATAGTTATTTATCTTTGATATATAATAAATATATAAAATTATATATTTTGAACGTGTCTCCTAAGTGTCATGTCTTGCATTTTTTGAAAACTTCCAGGTTGGTATATCAATGTCTGTCACGTGTCTGTATTTGTGTTTTTTAGATCTGAGCTACCCCTAGGAGTTAGGAGATATATGACAATTAGATATGAAGTGAAATTTAGCAAAAACACGTGGACAAACAGAGATTTTGGAATTGTTTGGAAATAGGTGAAATCAAATTAGGTAAGTAATTGAGGTGGGGAAGTCCTTGTATATGTGTTTGTAGAAAAGGTAAAAATGTAAAAGCATAGCTTGTCATAGTGATATTTTTCACCAATTCACATGTTATCATTATATTTGACATTATATTTGCTTGAAGTAAGTATGCATCAAATTGGAACTATGTAAGTTTCAACTATTTTGTGACTACAAGGTTCTGGGGAATCCTGTTGGATCCATGGAAAAAAATAAAATTAATGTTGCATATAACTTTTTTATTTTTTTATTTTATATAAATCAGATGGTTTGCATTAAATATGATTAAAATGGTAAACTGGCATTGATTATTGACAACAGAGATACTACTTTAGCGCCGCGAAAGAATTGATGCGAATCAATGGCACAACAAAGTCTTTCGTGGCAAACCATCTTGCTGAATCCATAGCAGGATTGATGACGATAAGAGCTTTTGGGGAGGAGGAACGATTCTTCGTAAAGAATCTTGACCTCATTGATATAAATGCCAGCCCATTTTTCCACTGTTTTGCAGCAAACGAGTGGTTGATCGAACGGCTTGGAGTACTTGTGCAGTTGTTCTCTCCTCATCAGCACTCTGCATGGTTTTGCTTCCTCCTGGAACTTTCAGCTCTGGTGGGTGGTACTTTTCTAATTTTTTATTTTTAATTTTGTTTTATATATAGTTATTATTGCTATATCCCAAGCAAATTAGAGTTCATTTGAAAACAAAAAGTTATTTAGGGTATGTTTGGTTACATTTATATTTATGGTTTTCTTTTTAATATTTAAAAAAAAAAAATTGAAAATTGGAAACAAAAACTAGTTTGGCATCTATTTTTGTTTTCAAAACTTCACAAAATGCACTAAATTGTTGTTTTAAAATAAGAAGTTAGTTTCACTTGTTTAGAAGGAAAAAAAAAAATTCATTCGTTCGTCCTGCTTTCATCGCCTCTGGCCACCACCCATCACTCATCACCCCAACCGGCCACCCCACCTCTAGCCACCGTCACCAGTGAGGTCCTTTGACAACCACCACCTCCTGCAGCTGGAAACTACCTCTAGCCTCTGCCAACCACTTCCCACAGGCAGCAACCACCTTTGATCACCTTCTCTTAATGAAAATCACCTTTAGCCACCACCTCTTACTAGTGGAAACCTTCTCTTGGCATAAATGTTGCCAAACAACACATTAGGGTACTGTTTTATACTTTTATTTTTCAAAAAATTTGCAAACTATTAACCTAAATGAAAACTGTTAACTTAAATAAACACGTCTGATAACGGATTTCACTTCCCCCCAAAAAAATGTAAATATTTTTTCAAAATTTACAGTGCTGCTCTTTTCATAAGCTGGAAGTGATGGAACTATATAATCCACTAATGATTCCTTTTATATGAAATTTCTCATTACCTCATCTTATTTGCAGGATTTGTTGGAATGGCATTGTCCTATGGTCTCTCATTAAACATGTCCCTTGTTTTTTCCATTCAAAACCAGCGTACTCTAGCAAACCTCATTATCTCTGTAAAAAGGCTCAACCAATACATGCACATTCCAAGTGAAGCACCTGAAGTAATCGAAGCGAATCGCCCCCCGGCCAACTGGCCAATAGTTGGTAAAGTCGAGATTCAAGATTTGAAGGTAATTTTTTTTGTGTACATTAACATTAAATCCGACAAATTCTTAACGTCCCAACTGAGAAAATCTGATGTTGAAACAGATCAGGTATAGGCCTGATGCGCCAATCGTTCTCCGTGGAATAACTTGCACATTTGAAGGAGGGCACAAAATTGGTATCGTTGGAAGGACTGGCAGGGAAGTCTACACTGATCGGCGCTTTGTTTCGTCTGGTGGAACTGCCGGGCAAGATTGTCATAGATGAGATTGATATTTCTACCCTCGGACTTCATGATTTGAGGTCGCGGTTTGGGATTATACCTCGTGATCCTACTCTTTTTAATGGGACTGTGAGATATAATTTGGATCCATTGGGTCAAGATACTGTTCAGAAATATGGGAGGTAATACATCAATCCCTCTTGTTTATTCAAATTAGTTTTTCAATTTGCTTAAATATGTGATTGTTTTTACTGTTTTAACAAGTTCTTGGAAAATGTCAGCTTGGAGAGGTTGTTCAGGAGAAAGAAGCGGGCTTGGACTCGATGGGTAAGAAGCCAAAGATTTTTACTCTCCATTTACCAGGAATTATTGCCTTGTTTTCTGTTTCTCATTTTCTGCTTTTGTTTTTAAATTTTTTGGAAACATAAGGGTTGGAAGAGACACATAAGGGTTGGTTCAATTCGGGCGTGGAGTCGTTAGGTAATTGAGAGTATACCTGTGTAATTCCTTTATATCTTCTTAGTGGATTGTTTTGTGGCTTTTGCCCGTGGTTTTTTTATCACAATTGGAGGTGCTCCAATTGTGGTTTTTCCACGTTAAAATCATTGTGTTGATTTGTTTTGATTGTTTGATTGGATTGTTATATACTGTTTAAAATTGATACATAATCACAAATCAATATCTAGGGGGTTTCTAGATTTTTCATATGTCTTCATTCAAATTGAACCAAACTCCACTGCTATCAATCACCCTGATTAAATGATTCTATTGGCATCTCTAGGTTACAACTGCATGAAAGAAAGGTCATACTTTAGCCATCAGAATCGAAATCATTGATGAAAAAACATTTCTTGCCTTTTCATAAGAGTCTCCTTTAAGATTTTAGCATCTCTTGGGCCTGAAGGTTAGATTCCATAGGGGGTTGAAGCCGAATATTAGCGAACTGAGACTTTATATTAGCAACTTTAATCTTGTTATTTCCAAAAGTCATCTCAACTCCACGTTTACGGCTGCTCTGACACCTTTTGAGCTTTTGAGAAAGCTTAAATATAAGGGAACTAGCTTGAATGTCCTGCCACTTGGATTGAACAGCATCCCTGCATTCAGAATTAGTTGATTAGTCTATAGTACATTTTGTTCAAAAAATGTATTGTACATAGAAAATCAATAGCTAAGATTGAGCCACATCATTAAAGTGACCTGCTAAATAGTTCACTTTTTATAGTTATGAGCCAAAATCATATTTCTTCATAACTATAATCAAATTGATCATAACTTATTTATAACCACATCTCATAACCAACACCATTTTGTTCATAACTAATATCACATATTTCATAATCATAATCATAATCACATATTTCATAACCAACACCACTTTAATCATAACAAATATCACATATCTCATAAACATTGATCACATATCTCATAACTACTACCCACATAAATCATAACCACATCTCATAACCAGCCCCTTTGAGTCATAACCAACATCACGTATCTCATAATTTCTAGTCACATATCTCGTAACCAACACATTTTTGTCATAACCAATATCATATATCTCATAATCACTAGTCACATATCTCATAATTAACATATTTTTGCTCATAACCACACCACTTTGATCATAACCAACATCACATATCTCATAATCACTAGTCACATATCTCATAATTAACATCTTTTTGCTCATAACCACACAACTTTGATTATAACCAACATCACATATCTCATAACCATTGATCACATATCTCATAACTACTACTCACATGAATCATAACCACATCTCATAACCAGCCTCTTTGAGTCATAACCAACATCACATATCTCATAACCACTAGTCACATATCTAATAACCAATATCACATATCTCATAACCATTAGTCACATAACCAATATCTCATAACTCATAACCATTAATACATATAGCATAACCAAACACCCGTTGACACCACTTTGCTCATAACCATTACCCACATATCTCATAACCACTAACACATATAGCATAACCAAACACCCCTTGACACCACTTTGCTTATAACCATTAACCACATATCTCATAACCACTAACACATATAACATAACCAAACACCCTTTGACACCACTTTGCTCATAATCATTACCCACATATCTCATAACCACTAACACATATAGCATAACCAAACACCCTTTGATACAACTTTGCTCATAACCATTACCCACATATCTCATAACCACTAACACATATAACATAACCAAACACCCTTTGATACCACTTTGCTCATAACCATTACCCACATATCTCATAACTACTAACACATATAGCATAACCAAACACCCTTTGACACCACTTTGTTCATAACCACTAACACACATAGCATAACCAAACACCCTTTGACACCACTTTGCTCATAACCATTACCCACACACCTCATAACCACTAACACCTATAGCATAACCACACACCCTTTGACACCACTTTACTCATAACCATTACCCACATATCTCATAACCAACATCATATATATCATAACTACTAATCACATATCTCATAACTACACCACTTTGATCATAACCAACATTACATATCCTATAACTACTAATCACATATCTCATAACCAAACACCGTTTGACTTATAACTACACCACTCTGCTCATAACCAGAATCACATATCTCATAATCAATAATCATATATCTCATTACCTTTATCTACATATGTTATAACCACATCTCATAACCAGCACCCTTTGTTTCATAATCAATATCACATTTATCATAACCACTAATCATAAATCTCATAACCACTACCCACATATAGGGGTGTAAAGTTGGCCCACGAGCTCGCGGCACACCCCAAGTTTGTTTGCGCCCTGGGTAGGCCCAACCAGGCTCGAGCCTAAGCCTAACCTAAGACCTTGGGCTATGTATTCTAGAGCAGGGCCGGCCCGGCCCTGGTGTGTTATAGAGTGTGACCCATCCCATGAGCTCGCCTCGAAATTTTCTTCCCCATCTGGCTCGACCCAACCCCAACGGCTCCCTGCCCCCCGTCAGTGCAATGGTCAAAAATTTAAAACAAAACAATTTGAAAGAGTCATATAACCATTAATTCCACCAACAACCAATTTTATTATTATTTTTTTATTTTTATATATATAAATTAACCCCTTCCTCCTAAGTCCTATAAATACCACCCTTCTCACAAACAAATCTGTCCCTCAAACTCTTATTCTCTCTGAACTCTTAACTCTCTCAATTAATTTTGAAGTGTCATCCCTAAGTGACAATTGCAATTGATCACCTATCTCTATTTTAGATTTTTGTTTAGTCATAGTATCTTCATTAAAAATAATACAAATAATAATATACAAACGATATACTTTTTAAAATATCTATATACACTTATAGACATATATATATATATATAATTTAACCAAATTTTAATAAAAAATATGCTGAAAAAAATTATCTATGACGTGATTTTATTTTGTTCTACTAAATAATTTTTCTCCTAAATTTTTTTCGTAACTTTTCTTCATTTTTTTCTCCACTCAATTTTCTTTCCCTTGATTTGTCCTAGTTGTGCCTGACCTCTTACTATAAGAAAAGTGGGCTTAAAAGATGGAAGCATTTGCGACGGCACACTAGCCGTCGCGAAAAAGGGGAGTTTTTGCGACGACACTATTTACTGTTGCAGAAAAATAGACTATTTGCGACCGCAGAAAATGCTGTCACGAAAAATGAGAGTATTTACGATGGCAGAGATTGCTGTCGCGAAAAAATAGAGTTTTTGCAACGACACCAATTGCCGTCGCAGAAAAAAAAAAAAAAAAAAAAAAAAAAGAGTTTTTGCAAGCGTAATAATGCGTTGCAAAAAAAAGTAAAATAAAATAAAATATTTTGTCTTTGAGACAGCTTCATAAATGTAATCACAAAATGGTTTGAATAAATACAACGGTATTTTTCTGTTGCAAAAAAATTTTAAAAAATGATGTCTTACTCTTTTGATATAACATTTCTCTCTTTACCAATTTTTTCATCTTCTTGTCTCTGTCTCTGTCTCTGTCTTTTCTCTTTCTCTCTTTCACTCATCACTCTTCTTTCTCGGTCTGTCTATCTATTTGTGTGTGTGTCTTTTGCTCATCTCTCTTCTCTCTATCTTTCTCATCTGTCTTCTCTCTCTCGCTCATCTCTCTATCTCTCTCATCTCTTTTCTCTCTCTGTCTCTCGCCATCTCTATCTCTCGCTTATCTCTCTCTTCTTTCTTCTCTCATCTCTCTTCTCTCTCTAGCTCTTTCTTTTCTATGTCTCTCTCTCGTTCATCTCTTTTTGCTCTCTTTCTCTCTCTTTTGTCTATCTCTCTCATCTTTTGTTTCTCTCTATTTTTTTGTCTCTCTCTTCTCTCTGTCTCTCTCTCTCTTTCACTCATCACTCTTCTCTCTCTGTCACTTTGTCTATTTGTCCGCTCTATCTGTCTCTCTCTCCTCATTGTATTCGCCTTGCTCTCTCCTCCCTCTTCTTTATTTACCAAGCTCTCTTTCGATTTATCGAGACACTACAAGAAAATGCACTTTTAGCGGCCACTTTGTCTCTTTTCTTGTTCATCACTCTATCTCTGTCTCTCTCTTTCTATCTCTCTTCTCTACCTATCTCTCACTCACTCTCTCTCTCTCACCACCCATATCCTCCACCACCTTCACCACTACTGCAAATGCCATTCCACTACCACCACTATTACCACTATTGCCACTCCACCTCTACGGCTATCATTACTACCACCATCGCCACCACTCCACTACCACCACTACTACTACTATTACCTCTCCTCCACCACCGCTACTCTATCTCCTCTACAACTACCACAACTTTACCACTAATCTCCTTTGCCATCACCACCACTATCATATCTTATTATCCACCACCTTCACCACTATTGCTACTCCCTATCCTCTACCACAAAAAAAATTAGTTCCTGATTTTTAGTGACAAAAAAAATGCGTCGTAAAAAAATATTTTTCATTGACCACAAAAAATTAACTTTATTTTAATAGAAAATATTTTTCAGTAAAATATTACTCCTAGCAAATAAATAAAAAAAATTTATTCATTAAAATAAAATTTTAATCTTAGTAACTAAAAGAAAATGAAAAATAAATAAAAAAAAATTATTTTAACAAATTTTTTTTTATTATCATCGCAAAAAAAAAAAAGAGCCATTTCACTGTTTAAATATTTATTTGTGATGGAAATAAAAAATATATATATAAATAAAAATATATTTATTTATATTCCCCCCGGCCCCCCAAAACCCCAAAACCCCAATCTCTTCAACCAAAATCCCCAATCGGGTTCCCCCGAGAGAGAGAGAGAGAGAGAGAGAGAGATGAAGGGTTCGGCTTGTGTATATTTGGTTTTTCCTTTCCTTCTTCTCTATTCTTTGTGTTCAGCGACTCTTCGCATACCATCAAACGCGAGGCTTCCGTCGCTTCAGGGTGAGAAGTTGATCAGAGAGCTCAATTTCTTCCCAAAGGAGTCCATCAACATCGTCGATCCCAATGATGTCTCTACCGCGCCTGTTGCTCCCAGGATCGTCGAGAAGCGTTTCAAGTTTCCTAATTTCGCTGACCCCGGCGTTTCCGCTGAAGACTTGGGTCACCATGCCAGCTACTACACGATTCAGCATTCTCATGCTGCTAGGTATTTTCAAATCCCTCCAATTTCGATTTTTATTACTCATTTTTATGTCAATTTGTTTATATCTATACTATACTATACTAGTGGTGTGTGGTGTGCTATTACAGGTTATAAATTTTGATCTCAGTATGAATTTGGATTTCATTAGTTATAGGACATTTTGATCTGGGCAATTACATGAGGATATTTCGGAAAGGAAAAAAAAAAAATGTGACATCTACCTCAATTTTGGCCTTCCCTTTTAGATATAGATATATATATAGAAAGGAAATTGAAATAGAGAAAGACTCAAACAATTGCAAGAGCCATGCACATGTTATTTTAGAATGGTCAGTTGAACCCTAGGAGGTGCAGAGGCTCTGGCACTATGTGCTACCCCATTTTGGTTGAATTTCTTTGATTTATCTGAAATTTGTGAATTGAACTTGACTCTTTTTTTTTTCTCTTCTTCTATTGAACGAGGATGTATTAAAATTTTTATGAATTGAAAAGTAGTGTTCCTTAATTCAATTTTTATTGACTCAATCGCATAATTTTTTTAAAAAATTTACACACGCATCGCATGTGCCATAACCGCTAGTATTTATTTATTTATTCTTGCGAACTCTTGTTAATTTTCAAGTTTTGCTTGTAAAAATTCTTTGACTGAAATATGAATTTCTGTGTGGTTCAAAATTGAGTTCAAATTTTATTCTTTGGGTTTGGTTTGTTACAAATCTATGAAATAAGAATGGGTTTCTATGAAATAGATATGTTATGTTATTATTTGGCTTTATATATTTGGTAGTTAGCATTATTAGTCCTATTTTGTTCTTAGTTAGTTAATTTTAAATTTTAAGTTGTTATGGGATAGTTTTTAAATTTTTCATTATGTGTATATACTTTTAGTCCTATTTTTCATCCTTTTGGCCTGGCAATAAATAAATAAATAAAACTTCAATTTACACCTATCAAATGAATTTCAGTTTATTTTATTAGTTGAGTTTTATAGCCATGGCAGCATGGGCTAGATTCACGCTAATTGGTAGGTTCCTGTTGATTGGTAGGCTCCAATTCTCTTTAATTCTCTCTCTTTCTATTTCTAGTAGTTCTCTGATTTTATATATGGTGTACTCACTTTACTAAGATCTTTAAGTTATCAGGAAGACAAATTTTATGTAAAACATTTATGATTCAGGAAGATCTTTAAGTTATCACGAAACTTGGCACACACAACCGCCTAGGCATGAGAGACTTGTGGGAGAAGACGGGACTCGAATCGGATTCTCGGTTTGGGAGTTAGAGCCGGATTTCACTTTAGACAAATTAGTTTCTTAAAAAACTTAGAATTCGAGGTGTTAACGCCCCAAAATCACCAAACAGCGTCGGAGTAGCACGGAACTTGGCACACACGACCGCCAAGGTACGAGAGACTTGTGGGAGAAGACGAGACTCGAATCGGATTCCCGGTTTGAGAGTTAGAGCTGGATTTCACTTTAGATATCTCCGATGTTCCTTATCGGAACAACACCATCTTTGACATTATTTTCATAGGCGATAAGTCCGTTCAGTCTCTCTTTCTTATATTCCCTTTCCTTTCGCTCTATTGGGTAATCTTCTCTAACTCTCACTTTCTGTTCCATGGCTTTAAGTTGTTGATTAAATTATTTAATTATTGTCATTACATTTTGTGTTTATTTGTATCATTAGAGATCCCGATTGGTGATTCTACGATTTTTAGTGATTTGTTAGTCATTTTATGAAAATTGTTATAAAACTTTGTTGCTTGATTACGATATTTGTGATTTATAAAAAATTTGTATATTTTTGCTACATTAATTAGTTGTGTTGTTACGCATTTTGTAATTGATGTTATGGAATTTTATGGCTTGGTTATGACATTTGTAATTTGTAAAAATTTTGATTATTTTTATTATGCCAATTAGTAGTGCAGTTACACATTTTGTAGTTGATGTTATTAAATTTTGTGAGTTGGTTATGACATTTGTGGTTTTTAAAATTTTTAGATGTTTTTGTTATACCAATTAGTGCATAGTTACATAATTTTTGGTTAATGTTATGAAATTTTGAAAATTAGTTACGACATTGGTGATTTTCTATAATTTTAAACAATTTTGTTACGCCAATTAGTGATGTAGTTATGCATTTTGTATTTTATATCACAAATCTTTGTGACTTGATTACGATATTTATAGTTTCTAAAATTTTAAATATTTTTATTACGCCAATTAATAGTGTGATTATACATTTTGTAGTTGATGAGTAAAATATTTTTTTTAGCAAGCTACATGCCTCAATGTATCTCTCTCTCTCTCTCTGCAGCTTGTTTCTCTCCCTTTCTCCATCTCCATTCTATGAAACCCCAGACCGAAATCCCCTTCTTTGAAACTACCCCTTTCACCTTTGTTTTTCCTATTTGTTTGATTTGATAGTTGTTTTGATTCCATATATATAGATATATACTTCAAATTTGGCTTGGGTTTGTGAAATCTAATGTGTAGTTAATTGACTTTTGTACTCATCTAACTGATATGAGATAACAATTTCTTATTTATTTGTTAAAATCTGTTTATGTTTATAATTTTTCGTTTCTTCTTATGTTATACTTCTAATATTGGTGGTTTTGAGTTATGGTTGAATGTAATATTCCCCTTATGGATTAATAGTTGCATATTTTACCTCTGCATTTGAGGATTTTTATTTGATTGATATACAATTCTTCTCATGATTGGATGTTGTTGGTGCATTATCTATGCACATATTATTTTAATATTAATTTTATATTTGTTTTGTTTTGTTTAGAATCACAAAGCAGTGGGAAGACAAAGGTTGGAATCAATGGTATGTTTATTGATGGTTTCTGTCATGTTTCAGTTGTTCTTCAACCAACATCCTGTAGTATTCCTTGTTTCAGTTGTTTATTGACTATGTATGTAATTTATTTTCCTTCAATAAAATATTTGACCTTGTAAGTAGTTGTTGGTGCATGATCCATAGCATCCTTTCTAGATTAAGAAGTTATTTTGACTAACAAAACTGAACTAACTCAAATTGCTTACTTTTTCAGGTTTTGGTCGGATTGGAAGATTGGTATTTTGGATTTTTCGCAGCTAGAGAAAACCATGGACTCCCTTGCTTTTCTTCAGGATGGTGGGAAGTAGGTTTTAAGGATACCATTCTGGCGCAACATGTGGGCATATTTAGCATTGTAATTGGAAAGGTGGTTGACTTGAGGATTTGGTGGGACAAATACCAGTTACCGCTTTTCAAAAATTTCGATCCTATGTCTACAAATTATTTTTCTGTGAAATCTTCTGAATGGTTAAAATGAGGAGATAGGATGTGACAGGATGTTAATGTTATGCAAACTATGCCAGCTTCACCTCATCCTGAGTCATGAGGTGTCTCCTTGTAATTTTGAGGTGTTTTCCAGAACTTAATGGAAAGCTCACAGGAATGGCCTTCTGAGTCCCAACTCCTAATGTTTCTGTTGTGGACTTAACTTGTCGACTTGAGAAGAGTGCTTCTTATGAAGATGTTAAAGCAGCCATAAAGTATGTTTGCCATTTTTTGTTTTCTTATCCACCTTGCATATACAATCTCTCTCACTCTCTCTCTCTCTCTCTCTCTCTCTCTCTCTCTCTCTCTCTCTCATGATTGATTGATGTGAGGTTCCTAGGCATGAATTAACATCATATTGGTAAGTACTAAATCACCTTTGACATACCAAAAAAAAAACCAAGGCACCCTTGATATTTCAATTATAGGTATGCTTCAGAGGGGCCGCTGAAAGGCATTCTCGGGTACACAGATGAGGAGGTTGTCTCCAATGACTTTGTTGGTGACTCAAGGTTAACTTTGTTGTCTCTCTCTCATTTTTATATCCTGATAAAACTATTGTCATTAAGAATTTAAATATCCCACACAATATCTTCTGAATGTAGATGTGTTTTTAAATTCCTGAATGGAAAATTCTTGGCCTTCCACCAGCAGCCATATCATATTGGTTTCCCATCTATAGCTTATGTGCTGATGTTACACTTTTCAATTAAAGAAACTTTCTCAATTGGTTTGGAAGTAAGGGGGCAGAAGCAGGAACGTTTTGGCTGTTATCACGTGGTTTTCTGGGCCTTTTTCTTCTTTTTTTTTTTTTTTTTAAATCTCCTTTGTTATGGAAATTTGTTTCACCGCATCTATTTTGTTCATATTCTTTACCGGTGAATGACCCTAAGGCTGAAGTGCCCTGATTCGGGGTTTTTTTTTTTTTTGTCCTTGATGTTCCGATGACTTTCTCCTTTACTATTTGATTTACATTTTTGGGGCATATTTTATCTCAGGTCAAGTATATTTGATGCCAAGGCTGGGATGGGACTGAATGCATCTTTCATGGAGCTTGTTTCATGGTACGACAATGAGTGGGGTTACAGGTACAGCTTCTCTCTCTCTGTGTGCACCGACACCTAGTGGTGATTCATTTGGTCTTTATTGCAGCAACCGAGTGTTGGACCTGATAGAGCACATGGCATTGGTGGCTGCCAGCAACTAAGTGGTCTGGGAGGAGGAGACTGCTGTTTCATTTTTTGGAGCCTGCATTGATTTTAGTTAAAAGTAGTTTATAAATTTCATAGTCATGTTTGTGTTTAATTGGTCTTTGTTATCATCATCATATCATTTGAGCCTTTCTATTGAGTTTCATAACGGGACCTAAAAATAATGAAGATTCCACACGACTATGAACTCACTTTAGTAATACATATATATATGATTTGTTTGTGTCGTGTGTTTATCTCAAGTCACCATAAGAACATGTGGGAAAGAATTTTTATTTTAAAAATAAGGGTAAATTACAAATATACCATCTAAGGTTTGTTTAAAACACATTGTTTGTGATTTGGCATATATTTTTTTATTAGAATTTTTTATTTAACAAAATTAACTAAAAAATAAAAATCATAATTATTCTCTTATACAATAATAAAATTATTTAAATTATTAATTTAAATATATTTCTAATATCATTAAAAATTATTAATTAATTTTTATTATTTATTAATAAAATAAACGATTTATTATGAAATTAAAAATTTTAACTAGTAAAATATAATTTCCAAAAATATAAGAGGTGATTTGTATTTCAATTAAATTTTAAGAATGTATGTATAATTTACCTTAAAAATAATGAGTGACCCCACTTTGGGAGCTTCTAAATATGCCTCGTATTTTTCTCCACATCCACCTCTGCGAAAGCATATCTCATCCCGGGTAGAAAGCAAGAGTGTAGAGAGAAAGTAGTCACGGTCTAATACTGTTTTGTAAAACTTCTTATAAGATAAAAATTGATAATAGACAGCCCAAGTGGTAAAGGCCCTCTTTACCAGACACAAGGTGTGGGTTTTGAGTATCATCTCCCCTCTCCTAGATTAGATTATATATTTGTGTTGTATATACTAAAACCTTCTCCAAAAAAATATATATATATATATATACATATATTGATAATTAGAAAGCAGAGACTAAAATAAAGTATCCCTTTCTTTCTCAATATATTTTTTTTCAGTTTATAATTAACCCCATAAACTGCACCAAACAGAGCTGCATGTACCCTAGCATTTATTTCATCAAAAAATTCATATAATCAAAATCAATAATCCCATCACTGAAAAAGAATACCAACACCACTCAATATTGTCCCTCTTTTGTATTTCAACAAATTTCTGGTTTGAACATAAAATACATTCAATCATGGGGTAAAACAACTCATAATCATACTAAATCGGACACACTTCATCATATCATACACCACAACATCAACATTTCTAGCTCCAGTCATTCAATTGACCTTTTTGAATGATGCCATTCTCGTTCAAGTATTCAACAAATTCATCAATGAGATATGGCCCAGCACCTTCTGCATCGTAGTTTGATAGTGTAGGGTCCACCATCTGTAATAACAGTCGACATTAAAAATGTTAGTGATGTCAGCATCACCTTGTGCTGTACTCCATAGAGAGGAAAGAATACCCATGGCCTTAACATTATATGGTTATTTTAATTACCATTTAAAAAACCATTTCAAGATGTCGACCAAATTTAGTACTTTACACAACAATTCCAATGTTTAGAAAAAAGTTGTAAAACTATATTTTGATTAGAATCCAATTGATAGGGAAGCCAGACCACAAGTATTGTTCCTATCGTAAGTTCCCTCTTTGGAAAGGCTGCACTGGACTAGAGATATAGATCAGGGAAGAAATGCGAGGCGCACATGTGCACACAGACAGGGATCAGCTCCTATTTCCTAGCCACTTATGGACCTATGTATGTAGGAGTGCGCCAGCATGGGGCCAGTGGTTCAAGGAGAGATTATTCATCAGTCTAGTGGATGTGAGCAGATGAAAAGAATTAGAAAAGGCACCAAATGCATACAGAAGTGTATGGCAGCTTTGGGCATTATAAGTTATTGCTTCATATCTTACCCTTGCAAATTCCAGTAGTTGAGACCAACTGTCCCTAATCCATGGGATGAGTTATATATTAAACACATATCCTGATTTTCTTTAAAAAATGGGGAAGGAAGAATATGATAATCCCGGTGTTCGCATTAATTATGTTCTAAGATTGATAGCAGATTGGTGTCTAGAAGCAAAGGCAAAAAAACAAATAAAAAATCAAATTTTCAACTCACAATACGGTAAAAAATGTTGTGATAAAATTTTAAAAGAAAATTGGAAAATTGTTTGTAATACATTTCCTAAAAGGAAAGGATTTTCCAAAAAATGTAGAAAATATAAATGGAAACCTTGGAAGAAGAACAAAACTTTTTCAAAAAAGAAAAAGTATATTCGAAAAAAGAAACTAACAAGTGTTTCAAAAAAGAAAACTTGTAAATGTTACATTTGTAATGAAGAAGGTCACTATGCACCTGAATGCTCAAAAAGGGGAAAATGTGCAAAGAAAATGATCAAAGTTCTTGAAGAATAAGATTTTGAAATAATATATGGAGAAGAAATTTCTGATGAGGAAGAAATCTTATATGAAATTTTTAGTGATGAAGAAAGTTCAGATGAAGAACTAATCTTCATGATGACTAATAATAGTCAAGAAATATCTCAAGAAGTAGCTAAAATATCTCAAGAAGAATTACAGGCAATTCGACTTGGAGATATAATCGGAGAAGAAAAAACTTTTACCGACGAAGAATTAGCAACATTCAAAAAAATGCAAGAAGTTGCTGTTCCAGAAATTTACAAACTTTCAAAATTCAACTTCTTTTTAGCAAGAGTGTTTGAACAATACAGTGGTAATACTCAAGCAAAATGGTCAGAAGAAGGAAATATTGATATTCCTTTTTTTGATAAAAAAAAGGTTACAAGATGGAAAAAGAAATATCCTGAAATTCAATATATTCATATTGGATTAATTCAAGTAACCATAACAGCCTTATTTTGCCAAGGGATAGATACTCCTATTTTGGCAGTAATTTTTGATAAAAGATTTTCTGACCCAATGAAAGCAATCATTGGAGGAATTCAGTCTAATTTGGCTAATGGAGTAGTTTGGTTTAATGTCAGACCAAATTTCTTTATTTCCATAAATGATCCTAATATTGAAGATACAGTCAGAATAAGAATTAAAACACAAGGATTAGGAATGAAATCAAATTCTCATGATTTGGCTATTCGTTGGAAAACAATTCACGAATTAACCAAATTTCCTGAAACGAAAACAAGATCAAACAATAATAAAATCGTTGAAATCTTTGAACCAAGACCATTGACACGGTAATACAACCTCGTCTAATGAATTGGAGCGATTTAGAAGTCCCTCGACAATGTTAATCCAAGACCTAGTGGGACAAGGAGAATCTTCTAAAACAAAAAACCTGCACAATTAGAAATGCAGACATCAGGAAAAAATTTATATATTGAAAATACAGTTCCAAAAATTAAAAGATCAACTTCTGTATTCGAAAAAGATTTTCCTAACAAATCATTTTCAAAGTTAAGTATTGGAGAATCAAGTAATAATTCTAATCAAGAATCTATTACTTTAAACAATGTTCAGATTCCTATTTTTCCAAGAACAAGAAAACTTGAACATATTAAGTCTGCATATATGTATCATTTTCAAACAAAAAATGATGATATCATTTTTTCTCCTAGCCAGGGAAAAAGAAGATATACATATGTATTGGGAACATTTAATTTTACAGGTTATAAACCCTATAGTCTCAATGTTCTCATAGACACAGGAGCTACAATTAGCTTATGTAAATGGAATGCCATACCAAAGGAAAAATGGACATTAATGAAACATCCAATTTTGGTTACTAGAATTGATGGCAACCATACTTCTATACAATTCAAGGCTAAAAATATAGCTATTTGGTTAAATGATAGCAAATTCATTATACCAAAAATTTTATGTTTTTCGTATATGCATGGAGATTTCCTTCTTGGCGATAATTTTATATATAAATACCTTCCAATGCAAATACAAGAAAAAGTTATTTCATTAAGCATAAACAATGTCTTAATTCATATTCCCTTGTTAGAACAACATAAATATATTTGTGATAAAGAGTTTGTGTTCGTGCCGCGTGGTGAGTTAACTCCCATCATCAAAACTATTGATAAATCACATTGGATCTATAAAATTTTCGAAGAAAATTTTAGTGAACATCCATTAAAACTATGGCAACGTAGTCCACGTTATTGTAGTTTAAAATTGGAAGACCCTAATGTTATCATTAGAGTAAGACCAATGATCTATACTAGACAAGATATAGATGAATTTGATATTCAACTCCAAGAACTTTTAGACAAAAAGTTAATTGAAGAAACTAAAAGCCCTCACTCTAGTCCAGCTTTTATGGTAAGAAACCATGCTGAAATTAAAAGAGGAAAAGCCCAAATGGTAGTTAACTATAAACGGTTAAATGAAAATTTAGAATTTGATGGATATTTTATTCCACGAAAAGATGTTTTGATTAACTTAACCAAAGGATCAAAAATCTTTAGCAAATTTGATTGTAAAAGTGGATTTTGGCAAATTCAATTGACTGAAGAATCAAAAAAATTGACAGCTTTCAGTACACCTAGAGGACATTACCACTGAAATGTTATGCCTTTTGGGTTAAATATTGCACCACAGGTATTTCAACGGTGGATGGATACAATTTTTAAAGATCTTAAAGATTGTTGTGTAGTATATATTGATGATATACTTATCTTCTCTAAAACCAAGGAGGAGCATAAGAAACATTTAAAATTACTTTGCGAAAAATTCCAAAAACATGGAATTATTTTGTTTCCAAAAAAGATTGAACTAGAAAAAGAATCAATTGAATTTTTGGGAATAATTTTAGACCATAAAGGTTTAAAATTACAAGAACATATTTTGTCCAAAGTACAAGATTTTCCTGATACTCTTGAAAATATAACATAATTACAGAGTTTATTAACGAAAATTACAAGAACATATTAGGCATTTTAAATTATGGACGAAATTTTATCAAAAATCTTTCAAAAATAGAAATTCTTTGGTTAACCAAATTAAGGGAAAATGTTATTTTTGAATGGACAGCAGAAGATGTTGCTTTAATTAAACAAATTAAAGAAAATGTTAAAACTTTACCAGATGTTTATCTTCCTAAAATAGGTGATAAATTAATTTTAGAAACAGATGCCTCAGAAACATGCTGGGGATGTGTTCTTAAAGCAATACCAAGTAATTTATGGTATGATAAAGAGATACCTTTATCAGAAAATGGGATTAGACCAAGAAAAAATCCAATCCCCATAAAATTACAAAAAGAAGAATTAATTTGCGAATATAATTCTAGAACATTTAAACCAAATGAACAGAAATATATTGGGTATGTTTGGTTTGTGTTTGAGAGATGTGTTTTAGAGATAAAAAGTACAAAAACATGTTTGGTTTGGTTTTTTGGGAAATTTGTTTTGGAAAATTGTTTTGAGAGAGAGTTTTGGAAAAAGTGATTGATTTGATGTGTGTGTGAGAGAGATTTGTTTGGAAAACTTGTTTGGTTTGTGTGTTTTGGGAAAATTTTTTGGAAAAATTTATTTGGTAGAGAAAATTTCTGAAATTTGTTTGTAGAGAAAATTTCTGAAATTTTTTTCAGAAACACAAACCAAACCTACCCATTATTTTTGAAAAAGAATTACTTGCAATAAAATTGGCAATAAAAAGCTTTCATATCTATTTAGCCCCAGAAAATTTTATTGTATGCACTGATAATAAGGCAGTAAGAGATTTCTTGATCAATAAAAAAACCTATTGAGCAAGGAAGAAGATTAGCCTGGTATAATAAAATTTCTGAATATACTTTTGAAGTAGAACATCTTAAAGGTACTAACAATTTTCTTGCAAATTTTCTTAGCAGAAATTGTTTCAGAAAATTAAATTGCTAAACAAGTAAATTTAATTTTTGCAGAAGACCTCTAGACCAAAAGGAAACAATGGATAAGGGTAAACAACCCGCTCAAGGAGATTGGGTGACAATTGCTAAAAAGGCAAACCCCAGACAAGAAAGAGTTTATGCTGTATTCTCAGGAAAACAACGTAGAATTTACACAGACTGGAATGACGCTAATCAGCAAGTTTGCGGATTTTCAGGAGCCAGTCATAAATCATATGATAGCATGACCAAAGCTAAAAAAACTTTTTACAGTGCACCAGCTATGCCTGGTTATGAAAAGAATTTTTGTCAAATGAGAACTAACCCAGTTCCAACTAATATTCAAACATCTAGACCAGATGAATCTGAAATAAAATATTTTTTCAACCCTGGTATATCCAGAGAAATTTATACATAACTCAATGGAGTTTGGAAAACTCACATTGTAGACAACAAAGTGAAATTTCTAAAACACATGGGAATTTTGACTAACAAATTAGCTGAGCAAACAACTAAATTAAAAGATTTGCAAAATCTTTGTTTCAATATTCTTAAACAAATGAATTGGAATGAAGATTTTAATTTTGAAAAAATAAACAATTTTCTTCAGCTATCAGACTTCATATCAGATAAGTTTTCTGATCCAGTTTTTGAACAAATAAAAAGAATTTGTCTTTTTGAAAAAACAAGAACTTTGCTTCCAAAAGAAATTTTTATGTTAATCAAAAATCGAGTTGAAGATCATCATGATAAGATTAGACAAATCTTAGAACGATCTTATGATAAATTAAATATAAAAGATGGAATTCCCAAAATAACCATCATGGCAAACCATGACATGTGGTTTTTTGAGGATATAGATTGGGGAATAACTAATCAAGTTATTTTCCAAATTTTAGATCCAATCCAATGGATAGATTATCCAATGATCATCAAAGCGGTGCTCTCATGGATAGTAAAATGCTTTTGATGGAGCAAATATTTTACTTTCTGGATCTCCAGCACTATTGGTTGGCGAGAACGAGAACATTTTTTCCAACCATACCAGATTTGGTATCTTAAAGAAACCGAAGATTTTGAATTTAAAGATGATTATTTAGATGAAGATCACCGGAGAGAGCGATTGGAAAATATCCAAAAACTTTCTTTGACAGAATATTGGATAGACAGTCTAATATCTGTTTCATACACAGCATCCAACATCCATGGCTCAGCAAAATTGCCATTCATGGTTACAGATGGTAGAATATTATTTGTAACCCATTTTCCTATAACATATCAAAGGTCTCCTACACAAATTAATGAGGCTCTTGACATGTTAATAAATCTCAAAAAGAGAAATAATTTGGATCTTTTGTTGGAACTAGCCATGACCGCTAGGGGTGAAAGAAAAACCGGAAGGACCGACCAAACCGACCGAACCGAACGGTTTTTAGTCGGTGTCTTAAGTTTTCAATCATTCGGTTCGGTTCGGTTTATGTTTTTCTGTACATTTGGTTCGGTTTACGGTTTTTGGTTTTTTGAACCGAACCGCACCGAACCGAACTGACTTATATAATAATAATAGGCCCAAAATGTGAGGCCCCAAACCTATGTAGAAATTACATGGCTTGAGCCCAAATTTTATGCAAAATAGATAGAAATATAGGCCCAAAATGTGAGGCCCAACCAGAAAAAAAGAGGCCAAAAAAACCGAAAAACCGAAAAAACCGCACCGCACCGTAATAAACCGAACCGCGCCAGTTTATGTCATTTTTCTGGGCGGTTCGGTTCACAAATACGCAAAACCGAAATCATCGATTCGGTTCAAAATGAGTGAAAAAACCGACCGAACCGAACCGATTTCACCCCTAATGACCGCGGATGATGTAGAACATTTCCGGAATGAGCAATACAACCAAGATCCGGATTCCCCTCCATCAGAAACTGATGAAGAATATCACAATCTCATCAACAGGATGGCAGCATAGTGGACCCCACTATCAAATACAGTTGTCTCCTGATCGACTCCAACCTTATCCAGGACACGTGGAGCAACCTGCATCATTTGGCAGAAAATGATCAGCCAAATCTTTTCAGCCGACGCTACACGACAACTCCGCTCAGCCAAAGCTTATCTATAACAGTTTATCTCTTTTAAAACCGGGGAGGATAGACAGTGTATGTATATAAAGATGACAAATATATACAGTGTATGTATATAATTGTAGTATAAAGATGACAAATAATTGAAGTCTCTCATTTTATGACTTTTTTTTGACTTTGTATTTAATTTTGTGGAAACGTTGTATAAGCCTATGCCTAGGCTTGTAGACTTTGTCAAAAAGTTGTAAAGTCTTGTCAAAAGTTGTAGAAATTGGACATAAGGTAGATATGCCATAACTTTTGGTTTTTGTCTGTATATACAATACGTATTCTATAAATTGGCATTCAAGCCAATGAAAAAGGCAATGTAAATTCCCTCCATATTCTCTCCATCTTTGTGCTTCCGTCTTTGTCTCTATCATAATTCCTTATTCCATAACTCCACCATAATTCCATAATAAAAATAGTAAAAAGCCCCTTTCCTTATTTGTTTGGTAATTGGTATCAGAGTTTGGTGAAGAGCTTTTAAAAGCAAGATCAAGATATGTAAGTATTTCTATCTATGTATAAATTTTTGATATATATATAAGTTTGTATGGTGTGTTTTATGTTGTAAAAAAAAAAATTAAACTTCGTCTAAGTTTTTTGTGTATCCTTTGTATTTTATATCTTCATATTTATTTATTTAATTTATAGTTGTTGTAAAACCTATATGCGTAGTGTACGTCAAAGCCCCATATACTCATTAAGATCTTTTGGTTGTTGGTCATAATTAAGTCTTTAAGATCATAAAGAGAGGTTTTAGGCACCAGATAATACACTAGGAGGGTCTTAGATACCAACAACAATCTAAAATGGCAATTAATTCTGACGATATAATATGCTTTGGAAATACAAAAAATAATGTTAATAATAAATATGATCATAGTTTGCATATTACTAAAGAATCTGCAAATATAAATTGTGTGTGTTCTAGTTTAAATAATATTACTAATATTATGTGTTCTTGGTTTTCTAAATTAGATAAAAATCAAAAAATAAATCAAAATTATCTAGAGACCAAAGTTGAGTCTATAGAATCTAAAATAGACAATTTGGGTTCTATAATAAATATTGACTTAAATAAAGAATCAAAAAACCAAATAAACAATTTGGTGACAAAATTAGAAACTATATCCTTCATAAACAATGATGGAATGAATAGTCCAGGAGATAGTTACATCCCTAGGCTATTTTATGGTACAAAAGATATTATGGTACTTCAAACCAATACCTATAATAGGACCGAATATGAAAATATTGTTGCAATACTAGATTATAGGAGAAAATTATATAAAGACCCAGATTTAGGTATTGATGAAAGAAATAGGCTACTAGATCAGATAAGAGAAACTTATCTAGAAAATGAAACTCTTTTACAACACTTTAATTATGATATTAATATGTCAACTAATGATGATGACAACCAATCATCCTCATCTGAAGAAACAATAGATCAAGATATTTTATCAGAAATAAATAAAGGGAAAAGAAAGACAGAAGAGCCAATTGATCCCGAATTATTTGGCACATGGGGAGATAAAGAAAATTTTGACTTTATTCAAACAAAAGAAGGTAAAAATGATACTAATATTGGAAGTACCTCCAATCCTACACCCGAGCCGGTAATATCTAGAAAAGATAATAATCATAAGTATCCAATAGCTCAAAATGGTACTTATTTAGATTTGTCTCATGTTCCATTTAAGGATCAACCACAAGCAATAGATGATTGGGCACAATCCTTGTCTATCATTATTACCAATTATAAAAATAGTTGGTCAAAGGAAAAATTCCTTGATTATATTGCAGCAACTCTCCAGGGAGATGTGTTGTAATGGTTAAGACAGTGGGAAAAATCTGAAATTGGAAAAAGTCAAAAAACGGCTTTGTTTACAAATTTTCTCACACTTGACACAATTTTAGCTGAGTTTGCAAAAATCATGAAAGAAAATTTATGTGGTTTTGCAGGAGATACTAATTTGCAAGCAGATGCAAATTATATTTTGACTAAATTAGAATTATGTAATATTTGCCTTTTTGAAGACTATGTTCAAACTTTTAAAAAATATTATTATCTTATTGATCTACCAGCAAATCGACCCTGGTTAGATCAATAAGATAATAATATTTTTTAAAAGTTTGATATTGCTTTGTTATGCCGGACCTACCAAATAGAAAAATTGGCATTTATTAGATAGAAATATGAAAAGATAAATGAATGTAGACTCTAGGGAGTTCAAATTAGTAATATAACTAAGAGCAATGCATGTCACTGAGTTTTTTTCACTGTTTTAATCAATGGGATACATGGTAAAAATATTATTCGCCTTCATTATTTCTTTAATGATTATTTCCAAACAAAGAATCGATCCCAAAAATCCACATAAAAAGAGACCCAAAATGGTGAAAAAAAACCGGGTGACATGCAACATTTTTCTTTAACTAAACTTCATCACCTCAACATGAACACATTCACAAACACAATACAGCAAATAATAACATATTGGAAATCACTGACAAGTCCCCTAGCACCAAGAAAAGAGCAGAAAATTGTACTAAAAATTATGTCAAAACACTCTGTCACGCCCCAAGTTCCGTGACAACGCCGCACACTCATATAGGTGAGTGTGCAAGGCTAAGAATCTAATCACATAACCCATAATGTAAAATACTCAAATTAAATCCTTAATTGTCATAATGCCAAAATCCATAAAAATAAATAGTTCTTATATGAAAATGTCCACCAAGTCCACTAATTTAATCCACTAACAAAACAATAATCCAAGTACTTAAATCATGGTCCTAGTCTCAGCACTCCCACATGTAAAAAAAAATCCCGCGTAGCTCTACTCTTCAGAATCTGAAAAAAAAAAAAAGGGTAAGCTAGATAGCCCAGTAAATAACCAACCATCACTGCTAGCTGGATCAAGTATACAAAAATAAATAAATAAATCGATAACCAATAAATATAATAGTTTTCTACAGTTCAATAAATGAACAATTATTTGTAAGATGGTTTCATAGCTAAAAATAAACAATGTACAATACATTTTAAATGAAAAGCCAACAAGATAATTCAAAGTAATTCGTTGTTCAAATCGATGGTTCGATATTCAGATGGTTCAATGATGCAATTCACAAAACCCAAGTCTTGGTGACTACGGTCACTTAGCCCGTGACAAGGCCCGAGAACCACACATAGGCCGTGGTAAAGCCCCAAAAAACTAGTTTACGTGCCAATAAATAACCCCTATTGGCTAGGGTCCAAATCATAGTCGACTAGAGTGATGTTCAAAATTCAAACAATACACAACTTTTAAATAAAACATTCGATATTTTCGTAATAAACATTTAGTACAATTTTCATAATAGTTCCACAAAATATTCAAATAATTTTCATAATAATTTTCGAAATCTTTTTTTATACTTGACCCATATTTTATTTTAAGAGAACATGAAGGCTATAAATAAATATTTATGATTTTAAACGATTCGATAGGAATAAAAATGAACCAACAGTGATAGAGGATTACTTACCTCAAAAGCTTAGAAATAATATTCCAACACCAACTCCAAACACCCAACTCCACCACTTCAATCACACAAACCTAATAAATAAAACCTCAAATAAATTAATATTTTTTTACATGTTACATACACCCACAAAAGCTCTACTATATTAGATTAATGTATTGCTTTAATATCCAAGAGATCAACCATTCAACCCAACTTTAAAGCCAAACACACCCTTACCCATGATACAAAACTCCATTGTTTCTATTACCCACCCAAAGCAAAGTTACACTTACACATTGCACCCAATTCTCAAAACCTAAGTAGGCACCTATAGATCTTCCAAATCCCCTTAATGCATTGATTGTTAAATTCCTCAACATAAACTTAATAATTAACAATAAAGATAGATTTTACCTTAACCAATGGGTGTCCCAAAATCACCAATGTGCTGCCTCCAATCCCTATTGTAGCCTCCCTTGAACCTCTTTTCTCTTTTTCTTTTCTTTTTTCTTTTACCTTCTCAAACCCTAGCCGCCTATGGAGCAATTCACAGCCTCTGTTTTGTTTGTTTTTCCAAGACTTATAGGTGGGCTTATTAACCTAATTTCTCAAAGTTACAAAATTACCCATCTAAGTAATAGGAAATATAATGCCATCTCATAACTAATTCTTTGATATTAATAAATGACCCATATAAATTAATTTAATTACTAATCTATCCAATAAAATAATCCTACACACAACTTGGGTTTTACACACTCCTCCCATAAAACATTAAGAAAGAGCCACCAATATGAAGGCCTTTTTTTTTTTTTAATATAATATTTTTATATCCTTTGTATTTCTATGCAAAAGGGGTGGCATAATCAAGCATAATCACAGACATCTTAACCTTGTGCATCTCACAGACGTTTTACCTTTGAAGATTATGCAGGACATATCTTGCTTTTCTAGTCATAGCTCTTCTAGGGGAGCATATCTTTTCCATATTCAAGAAAAGAAACTCAATATGAGGGAGAAAAACTGAAACCTTTCCCCACTCTAACCGGACCCTTCATGGAACTAATAACAGGTTGCCATTTAATATGAGACTAACAAACATGATTAAACCACTTAGTAAATAGTAGGGGAATATGAGTATTGATGACTATTGTATGCACCTTGCAAGTTATAAACAAATCACCAATCACTCTAGTCCAAATTTCTAGCAAATTTTTAAAAATTTAACGAGCTATGATCCATTAGGCTACCTGCAAGAACTGGCACCAGTGATCAACCAATGGCCACTGCTTTTCTGCAAAAAGCAACTGCCACATCCCGATTGCAGTATCCAATGCCAAAGACTTCTGACCCTGCAATTGAGAAGAATTAGCAAAAAGGAAGTCTTGTTCGATATGGATTTTTGACATCAGCTAGTTCAGGTAATGATTTTTGATGGTATTAATTGTTGCAAAAAAAATAGAATTAAATCAATAATGTATTCGCAACAATTTAAATCGTTGCTAAACTAGCATTAACATGTGTATGCCACAAGTTAACCTGTCGCATATAATAAAATGTAAGTAAATAATGATTACATTAGCGACGGTTTATTACTATCGCAAAATAATTATTTTCATAAAATATATATTTTTTATTAATTCATTCCCTGTACAAATTATTAATATTTTGTAAAATAAAATACATCCACATCCACATCCACACACATCATCAACATCATCATTTGCATTCGCATTTACATTTACACTCACAAAATCATATATAAGTTCTTAAAAAAAAAAACAAAAAAAAAAAAAAAAACAAAACAAAACAAAAATCATATATACGAATAATATATATGACCCCTGTAACAATATAGTGTCAACCAAACATTCTTTACAAAAATATATAAAACATCCTCCAACAATATTAATAATTTTTGATAATTCAAGAACTAAAATTTTTATTTAAAACAAAATAAAAGTATAGACAGTACAAATAAAAAAAACATATATATTATAGCTTGTTTTAGTACCAACAGTAAGCTCCAATATCAATATGTGAAGATATCATCACGTACTTAAAAGGGTAGCATTTGCACAAAAAAAAAAAAATAAAAATAAAAATAAAAAATTATTTACAATATAATTAATTCCAAGCTTACAAAAACTGTAAAATATTTGATATTATTTCAAAAAATAAATAAATAAGTAAGATTGTAATATATACATGAATCGAGCGCCACACAATGTATCTTCCAACAGCTTCTCCAATTGTTCTTGGACCTCGGGATGGTGTTTCCAAACCAGCATTTGGCTTTTTCACTTTTAAGACAAAAACTTTGCAACATTTGGGCCTAATTGGAACTCCATCAATGTCACACAACGGATTGTTACTAATAAGAAGTCCCTCCGCCAATTGGACTATTAGTATACATGAACTATCCAAAGAAACTTTAATTAAATTGTAAAATAATGATAATACTATTAAAATCATGTATTGATTGAACACATTCCGCTACAATTTAACAATAATCGAATAAACACAAAACAAGAAATCTAGCCAAATAATTATGTTTAAACATAGACACAGCAGTCCCTAGTAGTTCAGGCTAGTAGACATGAAACAGATGTGAGATTAACAACAAAAAGGCAATATAGGTGACACAAAACAAAGAACACATAATCAATGTCAAGAGGCCGGGTCCCGTCTTTTCTGACAAGTCATTTGTCCACCCCTTCATTGTCCATGTCAAACCATTCTTCTAATGATCCTGCAAAATGAACCAGAAATTTCAAACCTTTAGGTCTCCGAATGCCATCACCAAAGATTGGGTTCTTTGATGAGGTAGTTTTATTTTCTTCCAATTTGTTTAGTTCTATGTTATGAGTATTATTATTTGTTACTTATAAGTTACAATTTTGTCCAGCATTTGGTAGTCTAACTTGTTGGATATGTAGACACAAGATTGTGTAAGGAAATGAAACTTAACTCTAGGATATGAATTAACTAACTCAAATTAATTTGATCAATACAGGATGCTGAAAAAGAATGGGGAAGACCATGTCAAAATGGGAAATAAAGTTGCAACCCTTGGATCTGGTAAGAACCTTCATATAATTTAAAAGTTCCTTTCTTCCACTTCTAATGGAATTTACGTCAAAATGCATTGGTATTACAGGAAAGATTTTATATTATCCAAGAAATCTGGATTGGGAAACTCATGTTCCACTAGCTCTACAACATCCCTTGAATCATCTTCTTCGGTTTACTACCGGTAGTGCTTCGTCGTTGAAATCTTCCTCAAACTCGAGAAGAAAAGCGATTCCGTGAAAAGTAGACTTCTGCCTCTGGTTCAACCTCCAAGACTCCTCTCGGTGCTCACTAGGAGACAAAATTGTGTTGGAAAATCTGGTTTGTCAACCCCTTCATTGTCCATGTCAAACCATTCTTCTTGTGAATCACCCTAGCTCCATTGATGGATGGTCCTCGAATCATCATCAATCGCCCACCAAAGCTCCAACTGTTTAGAGGTCAGTTTTCATAGCAGTACTTCTAGAGGAGCTTGTTTAGGAAATGATGCCACCCAAGCATTAAATTTTCAGAGTTTCCCACATGATGAATGTTTCGATGGTCAAGAAAGTCATCAAACAAGGTTTCCAAATCTATCTTGAAGTAGTTAGGGGAACTGCTAATGATCTTGCAAAATCGACCAGAAATTTCAAACCTTTGGGTCTCCGAATGCCATCACCAAGGATTAGGTTCTTTGATGAGGTAGTTTTATTTTCTTCCGATTTGTTTAGTTCTATGTTATGAGTATTACCTTGTGATGTCAGTATTTCAATCAAGTAAAGCTTATCTGCTTTGGCAGGACAAAGCTATGTTGTCGACGGTAGATAGAGATTTCCAGTTTCATTTTGGAGCGCTGAGTGCTTTGCCTAATATCAGTGGGGTGACAAACAGAAAAAGGCCGGATAAACTTCAGACTACTAGAATTTTACTAGAGAATGGGGATACAAAGCTTGGCTCTGTGCAAAATGGAGTGATAAATCCTTCTTTAAATGCCATTCACAGATATGCAGCACAGAATCAAGAGCTAGATAAAAATTCCCCAAAAATGTCCAGCACGTCTGCAACCTGGAGAAATTTACCAGGGAAAACTTCAAAATGTCAGACTGATGCATCTCCTCAATTGTGCAGAGAAAATTGCTCAAGATCTAGTAAAGTTATTGATGGGGGACATAATTCAAAAAAACTAGGCCTGCATTCTAGTTGGAAGGCAGAAAGGAAAAGAACAGAAGGGATATTGAAAAATGAAATGGGTGGAGAAAGCAAGAGGCCAATGACGAAAGAGCATGAAAGGGCCAGCAGGCGCCCTCTTGAGAATGACCCTCATTCACTTCATGACAACGAAAAAGAAAACATACCTAGTTTTGAAGATCATGTTAATGGTTCAAATAGATGTTTGGAGGTCATTGATCTCAACAGGGGCATGGTGATAGAGCTTGAAGGGAAGAGGGGTTGCTCTCATTCCCACCTTGGTGACAATTTCGCTGAAAATGACAGAGCCCCCATGTATTCATCATCCTTCTCTAAGGAGTACCTTTTTCCCCGCCAGCAGGTTTCACCAAATATGCTGTCAAAAGACTGGACCACTCTCTCTTTCGACGACAGTTGAGTTCATGCCCAGCACAAGAACTCCATTGGCGGACAAAAATTCTGCTCCCATGTAGCAGTAGATTAATTAAGGTTTATAACAGAATCAGAATCAACAGTAGACAAGGCAGTGGAAAAGGTGTCAAAACACTCCATTATATGGCATTGGAGATCATAATTTTTTATTTATTTATCTGAACCTAGGATTAACATTTCAAGGCATGGGTCTCTGTTCTATATTTCTCTCACCTGAGTTTATTAATCTTTAAGTTGGTTCTTCTGGGAACACTTCCCATATATTAGCAAATTGTCCAATCAACCTTGTCATTTAGTGTTTTTTGATTGTGCAAGAGTTTAATTGGATTGGAGTTCATAGTCCTTGTATAGGAAAAATTGTTCCTGAATAAACACATACTATTTGTCAGATCAGATATAATAAATGTGTTGGATTTCTCATCTGTTTTGAGATTTGAATGCTAGCGTATGCTTAGCACATATTAATGTGGAGCAAAACAATTAAGGTAATATAGAACATCATTAAATCCATTGACATTCCAGGCGCTGAAGTTAGCCACTGAAAATGCAACAGTCACTGAAGTTAGCCACTGAAAATGAAGCAGTCATTGATTTTGATCTGTAAGGATAAATCACTAGTGCAACTCTCTCTCTCTCTCTCTCTCATTAATATGCTGTGAATAATCTGTAGGAAATTTGAGAGGGAATTTAATTCTGAGCTCGAGTCTCGGGCCAATTTTGAGCAGCAGTTCTCAAGCCGAGCCATATTTAACTCATCTTGCTCAGTGGATTCTCAGTGTTGGAAGGGACCAGTGAGTTAGTTCTGACACTTTGCGCCGTTGTTTTTTGGGTGTAGACAATATTATTTAAGACGCCTTTCTTGCATTTGACTGTATGTATAGGATAGAGAAAGTTTTGTCCCTTGTTTGATTGTTGAGATTATGGTGATGAGATGTGGCTCGGTACTTGGCTGCTGATGCATACCAGCCAGGCCGGCCTTGCTAATTTTGGTTTTTCTGACTTTTAGACATGCAAGATGTATTTCATTGAGGCAAGGGTTCTAGTTTTTATTTTTTTTATTTATAGCAAGCACCAACTATTTCATTTCTGCCATAAATCTCTCTCCCCTTCTCTCTCATAAAAAAAAAGGAATCAAAATTTGATAAACAGTAAATCAAATCTCTCCCGTTCTCTCTCGTAAAAAAAAAGGGTAAACTACCAATAGGTCCTACTTTGGAGACTTGTTACCCATTAAGTCCTATTTGATATAATTTATTAAGTGATAAAGATAAATTTATCAGTCTTTTTTTTTTTATGAATAATTTTATAGTGATAAATTTATCAGTCTCTTTGTTTTATAAATAAATTTTTAGTGATAAATTTATCACTCTATTATTTTTATAGTGTTAAATTTATTAATTAGGACCTGTAGGTAAATAAGTCTAGTTAACAGGACTAATTGGTAAGTACCAAAAAAAAAAAAAAAAGAATTAAAATTTGATAAACAATAAATCAAACAATAATAAAGGTTGAGAGAAAACCATAAAAAAGATATGCATGTAGTGTGATGATATCAGAGTATTATCAAAGGTCTATGGGTGGGACTGGGTTGATTGTGGACTGGCTATTTGTCTTTTTCTTCTGAGCATCTTGATGCTAATCATTGATGTGGACGTGTAGTTGCTTGGATGATAGAGAGTCTTTAAAGCCAATCTATAGACAACTTCCGTAAATACAAAAACTTAAAAGAGTCAAAAAGTTTAAAATTCAAAGTCCAAAAATGAGACTTAAAGTCCAGAATAGTAAATGAAATATGGACTTTGTGACTACAACACTACAATTATAAGACCAAAAGCTTCTAGGATCTCTATAAGAGTCTAATCATATAGAGTACACGGTTTTTACTAAAAATATAAATGATCAAATGTAAATAGTTGTCAAAAAAAATAAATATTTAAATTTCTAATAATATTTAGACATAAATATTTTTAATAAGAATTTCAAATACCTTTAAGAAATTTGGAAAGGCAGCAACACATGTCTTTCGTAGAGAAACGTGAGCCATGACGATGTCTTTTGACAACGTGCCAAAAAAGTTAGTTTTTTTTTACTTTTTAACTTTTTTTACACAAAAAAAAAAGTCACAAAAAAATCAACTTTTTTAGTTAAAAAAGCCACCAAAAAATTTAAAAAAAAATAAAAAAGTCAAACAATCATCTATATATATATATAGTAATAATATTATAAATTTATATTGAACTATTTAAGAATTATCCAGATTTATCTTCTTATGATTTAAATTTATTTTACGAGAAATTATTAAGTACTTCTACAATATCACATGTTTATACTTTTTCAACGATCATCATTTACCATGCCTCTTTATATTCCTTATTCACCAAATACAAAATCATAATACTCTGCCTTCCCTACTAATCATAATACTATAAAATATTATGTGATCATGCTTCTAAACTATCCAATAATTACTCTTATTTTATGCGTAAATCTCATAATATACAAATTCAATTTCAATTATACATTTTCGAAAAATCTTCGAAGATCATAAATTTGGGTCCGTAGACTTGTTCGCGTGTTCCTTGTCCTCGTCGTCACTCAGCTTTAGCCTTTTTGTTTTGTCCTCATAAACCTGCTACGCTACCTCAGAAAATTTTAACCCTTTCCGTCAATATCAAAACCTAATCATCAATTCTTGTGTGTTGGAAAACATTTTTCGTAATTTGTCTTGGTTTGTCAAAGGTTATGGGTTTTGTGTGTTTGTCTTCTTGTTAGTTTTAAGATAATTGTTTCCATTGCTTTCTTTGATTTGTAATTTGAACTAATTACAAATACCCAACTATAATTACTTTGTGGGTCCGAATTTTAGGTATTTTGAAATATGGGTTATTTTATTTATTTATTTTTTAATTCTAAAATTGAGTAAAAAGTTTGATTTTAATATTAACTGCTTCAAACTTTTCATCAATTTTTCTTAAAATCTTTCTAAAAATTTCTATCTTATTCCAAAATTTTATTTTCATCAAATTTGATAAAAAAAATTTATTTCTAATATTTCATCTTTTTAAAAAATGACTCTCTTGATTTGATGATTATTTAATAAAAGGATTATAAATGATTTTTAATTTTTTTTTTATCAATTTTAAATCTGATAAAAGGAAAGATAAATGATTAGAGATGCTCTAAGGCCTTGTTTGAGAAGATGATTTTTGGCTAAAATAGTTAATAAATACAAAATAGGCTAAAATCGCCAATAAAACAAAATATCGCATCCAACTTATAATCATTTTACTTTTTCTCTTATAACCATTAAATTAACTAAAAAAATCAACTATCATCTAAAACACAATTTTTTAACCAAATTAAAATAATTAAAAAAATTAAATAACCAATTAAAATAACTAAATTCTCAAACGAAGCCTAATATGCTAGTTTAATGGATTTTATGTACATATGATGCGGCTTTTGAGCGAAACCGCAGTACTAATCTTAATTTTATAGTCAACTCTGCAAATCTTATATTTCTTTAGAAAAATTCTACACATATAGGAGTATAAAAATGGCACGCGGTCTGAAAGCTCCTCGCGGTTCAGGGTGGGCCCGACCCAACCCGAGACCTTGGGCCATAATTTTGAAGCCCAACCCAACCCGCTTAAGACCTACTCAAGGCTCGACTCGAGGCCCGGCACGCTCGAGACTCAGTGTTTTTTATAGCAAAAAATAAAAAAAAATTGGTAAAAAAAATAAAAAAATTTGTTCAAATTCGAGCTCAAGCCCAGGTCCAGGGGCCAGCCCAAGGCCTAAATACCCTTGGGTCTGGGCCTAATTTCCTGACCCGGCCCGACCCAATTTTTGGCAAGAGCCTATGAAGCCCGACATGGGCTGGCCCGGATGGGCCGAGCCAAATTTACACCCCGTAACACATATAAAATTCATACAAAAAAAATTAATAAGAATGATATGACATTATCATTATTGGACCTGTTTGGGAAGTTGATTATTTTAGTTGATTATTTAGTTTTTTGACTATTTTAATTTTGCTAAAATAGTTGTATTTGGAAGGATACTTGTTTCGCTAAAAGTGAAATGATTATGGATTAAATGTAACATTTTATTTTATTGACTAATTTAATCTATTTTGTCTTTATTGACTATTTTAGCCAAAAAAACTAAAAAGAAATAACTTGCCAAATAGGGCCATTGTAAATAAATTAATCTTTAATAGTATTTTGTTTTAAAATAAAAGGTTCACAATAAATCACATTATTATGCATAAAAATTATTTATGAATTTTTTATTTATACAACATTATTTTATACAAGTGATTTTTCACATTTGTAATATTTTATTTTATTTTATTTTTTTCTTGTCTCACCTTTCGGTTTAGGTGTTATGGATTCTAATCGTTTTGTTCCGTTCCAGCTTTAACAGAGCCTCGTACACTAGATAGAAGTGTCCTTTTACATGAAATGAAAGTGGCTGTTATGCATAGAGTCCTTTTACATGAAATGAAAGTGGCAATAATGTGGAGGATATGCTAACTAGCTTAACCAAGATCTCGAATTCGAGACTTGGGAACGCAGCTGTGTTAAAAACTTGTTGGGAGAGTTTTGCCGCCCTTGTGGTCCTACCCGGCTCGAACCGGATTAGTTGGGGTCCTGTGGACTTTCGGATACCGGTGGTTTAGACCTAAAAAAAAAAGAAGAAAGTGGCAATAATGTTCCAGACCCCCTTTCCCCCCACCCCCTTTGATCCCTGTAGACACCCCATTTTTGACCGACCTTAAGACGCAGACATCGCTGATTGAGTGCTCGGTAATATTGCATATTGTGCTCGTTCTGAGGTTGCGGGGTCCCGGCTGCGAGCCTTGCCTCCAAACTTCCGGACTCTTTTGTATTTTGCCTCGGTTTGCGAATCAGGCCCTGTTTTCTCTGTTTTCTCTTCCCGAAGGGAGAGAGAGGTCTCGTAGACCATCTCTCAGTGGCCGTAGGCTACGTTTTGAGGTCGTAGGCCATTTTTCCCATTTCGGAGCCCAGTTCCCGGTTTTCGGGGCCGTTAAGCCGTGTGCCTCGGTTTGGGACCGCCTAACCACCTCCGTTTGCTCTGGTTTTTGGCACGTATCTTATTTCCTCCCTTTTGAGGGACACTGTGGTCCGAGAGACCAACTTCGTGGTCGGACACCACTTCCGGTGCCTAACAGCCCACTTTCGGGGCCCCAAATTGCGTGTTTTGGCTCCCGAACCTTCATTCTGCATTTTTGGGCTCCGACCCGAACTTGAGATAGTCATATTTTGAGGTCCTTTTCATGTTTGATTAAGGACCTTTTTTTTTTTGAAACTCCCTTTTTACACTTTGTGTTTAAACCCTCTTTTAGGCCTATTTTTGCACGGTATTTTAGGCTTACTTGTTAGCTGTTTTGGACTTGGTTGTAAACTACAAAGTGTCTTGTTTTGAGCCCATCTTCAACTTTGTTGAAGGGCTCTCGGCCGTTTGGAACCAGAAACTACCACTTGCCTTTATATCTCACTTTATGGCCATTTTAGGGGGAGATTTGAATTTCATTTCCCCTCCATTTTTCCCCCTCTTTTCCACCCTCTTGTGTCTATATAACGGACCCCGCAGCTGTGTTTTAGGGGTTATAAAATTTTGCTTTGAGCCTCTTGTATTAAATCTCTCTCTCTCTACATTCTAACCATCAAAACCCTTTGATTCTTACACCATTTTTACACACCAACTCATAACACAAGACCTCCATCCTCCATTCCAGTACTTTGGGACTCTTTTGAAGAGGTTGAAAGTAGGGGTGGGCGCGGGTCGGTTGCGGCCACGGAACCTCCAATCCGCCATTCGTCCGCTAGATTGGCGGATTGAAGAAAATCAATCCACATCCGTCCGCCAATCCGGCGGATGTGGATTGAGCGGATTGGCGGTTTGGCGGATGGATGCGAATTGGTTTCGCGGTTTAAAATTTTATAAATTTTTAACATAATTCAACTTGTGCACTTCCTCAAAAAAAATAATAATAAAATAAAAAAGAAAGAAAGTATTACAGTCAATGACTTAAAAAAGTATTACAATCACTGTATGCCTTATCTAAAGAAAGAAAGTTTAAAACTTTAGAATATCACGATCACTGCATACCTTATCCACATATTACAATCACAGCATGATTCATCCACATAAAGTATTACAATCTGTGGTTCTTAAAATATAATAACAATTTAAACCACCAAAACCATGAACAAAGCAGTAGTAGAGATTGTATGTCTCTATATTGTCACATCTATATATGTTTGTAAAAACAAAAACCAACCAGCATATATCATATTTTCTATTTATTATTTTTAGAGTTAGATTTAAAAACCAAAAAATATAGAAAAATAATACGTTTATTTTTTTCAATTCAAAAAATATATTCAAGTTGAAAACTTTTTTTTAACAGAATATTTAAACTTTTTTTCAATTGAAAACACAAACATAATATTTAAACAAATTGAAAACACAAAGTCTTATAAATTACTAGGGGTGCTCGCAGTTTGGCGGTTTGGCGGTTCGGTTGCGGCCAAAGAAATTTCAAATCCGCCATCCGTCCGCCAAATTGGCGGATTGGAGAAAATCAATCCGCAACCGTCTGCTCGTCATCACGCATCTGTCCAAAATGCAGCGGATCGGTTCGGTTCGGTCGGTTTTGGCGGATCGATATATCCGCTGCTCACCCCTAGTTGAAAGTTCATATTTTCAGACCAAGAGGCTATCAAAGTTGAGTCTTCAAGGCAAATCAAGAATCAGCAGCCTTCCGGAGCTTGGCACGCATTCCAAAAACAATTGCAAACAGAGGCTAATTGGGGCATCACAGTGGATTTCTGCACAAGGCAACCCGGACATGCATCATTCATCATCTGGAGAAGAGTCAAGACAGTCCCTGGCTTGCATGCCAGTTTATTATTTTTCTTAGTTAATTTGTTAATTAATTAGGGTTTTGTATATATATTTGGACTGTATTATTTATTTGGACTGTACTATTTGGGACTGTATATTATTCTTTCGGACCCTCTGCGCGAGGGCATAATTGTAATAAGTGTGCGTGTGTGTGATGTATGTCTTCCAACCCCACGTCTTTCTCCCTTTTATTTACCTGCTTATGATGGTTAGATTAGGGCATGTTTCAATTAGCATACAGTATGATAGGATGTTTGCATTCATTCATCTGTCTTGCATGCACCAGGCTCGGCGCATCATACAAACTGCATTTGTATTTCAATTCCAAATTGAATACATGATAGCTGTTGCATCTCATATGCCATGTTTAGGATAGCCGAGCCTACTATAGTTGCATTATTGCATGTGTTGCATTAGGCATTTCTGTATACTTAGGATCATGCATGGATTTCTAATCGGTTTCTGTTTTGGCTCGGAGTACTCGGTGAGTTTTATGCTTTAACATCCTTGCATGCGTGTGAGTGTTGCCATGAATAGCATGCTTACCATGAGGCTATGTGTTTATGTGATATAACTGCCTGAATGCCTGTGGGTGAAGGTTGGGTTATTTGGATTGGAACAATTCATCAAATGTTTGTTTTAAGCCCACTAGACAGTGGCAAAATCATGTTTTTTAAGCCCACCTGAGGGTGGCAAAATCCGCATTTTAAGCCTACTTGCGAGTAGCAAACCATTTTCACAAACAAACATGAAGTGTTTTGTTCCAATTCAGACGACTCGATCAGACTTGTATCTTTGTCGATCACATAGTAACCTAGGCTAATAACCGGAATAAGAACACACAATGTTTTCAAAAATAGATATCATGGTTAGTAGAGGCCGATCTTTGATCGGGGGAGCGGGGGTGCTCATGAAGTGACATTTCCCAATCGTACCCAAGTTCCCGAGCCGAGGCAACTTTGGTGATGACGGACACGTGGCCTTAGGCAACGAGTCAGGGTTTCCTAAATTTCCCAAAATAAAATATTTAGGTGGCGACTCTGTATTTGGCAAAGCAGTCCATGTTTGGCACTTCTTTTCTAAAAATCTGTTTTCTCAAAACGATTTGCCGGATTTGGACTCTTTGGTTCAAGATTAAGAACCGTAACACAAATCGAGTCCGAGCTGTTGCGAGGTCCCCCGCGGGCCTGTCTACAGTTTCTGGCGACTTTGCTGGAGATTTAGAGAACTTGACTCGAACTCACGATATCTGGTTTTGACTACACTTGTGTGTTTCTTTGTTTTGCATTTGCATTGGTGCGCCTAGGACACCGTGTTTGCCATCTGCTATTCCTGAACGGTTTGCCGGAGGCTTGTCTTGTCAAGGCATGACCATAAGGCTGACCGGTTATGGGCTCTGCCAGTATGGGAACACAAACCCCGGTTTTATCGGGGCACCCTTTTTGACCATTCGACCTAGTGCATATCGAAATCCGTAGTGACCATTCCAAACTAGGACAGGTTGCTTACCCGATATAGGTTGTTTGAAACCGCTGCGTGCGTAGTGAAACCCTAGCTCCTGACAAAATAGGACAGGGAAACCCTATCCCAACATAGGGGTGTTTTGGCTCTTGCTTATCTGTCATGTGTTTTTAGAGTACGTCTCTACAGGAATGCATGTATCAGTTTACAAGTTCGGGCATTAGGCCTGCGGGCACCGGTTCAGTATTTTGGGACTCAGTTTACCTGAGGGTATCAGTTTGCAGGACAGAGATTTGGGCAAAATTCAGTAGAGGGCACACTCATTCAAACTATGCTTGTATCTGTTCAGGTGAAATCAGGCTGAGATGCTGTCCATTTTCCCTTTTGCTAGGTAGTCTTGGAACCATAGCTTCAGAAGGCTCCAATATCCCCCGGGTACACCGAACTTGTGTTGATAGACTTTTTCAGGTCAGAGATTCAGTTCAAGGGCAATCAGTGTTCCTTTACGAGGCAGGTGAAAAAGGTCGGTCGAGCACGCACAAGACCACCCGATTTCGATGGTCTTTAAAAAGCCAGGTTGAGATTTCCGAGTCTACTGCAGAGATAGATATACTGGTGGTTCAATCAGATCAGGGCAGTATGGCAGGGATAGAAGAAATGATGCGTCAGCTTCAAGAAAGTATGAAGCTCATGCAGGAAGACGTTGTCCGTCAAGCGGAATTTGCCAAGTAACAGGCCATGGTCATAGCCCAACAGGCAGAGACAATTGCCAGGTTAGAGCAGCAAATTGGAGTATCTACTTCACACCAGGCTCCTCCCCCACCAAGAGTTCCCATACTCGGGGAGGCAACCTACGTCCAGGATGATACGGACATTCTAGGCGAGCCCAGCCTCCTTGGTTCTACCTATCTAAAACACCCACCAACTGCTTGGACTCCCCCTTTGAGTTCGAGACGGACCCCACAGCATTGAAAGTGAGCAAGCTTGAGAAATTGTTCAAAAAGTCTCAGGGGGCCCGCTCTATTCCTGATATAGAGGATGGTTATACCGACTTAGTGGTGACATTGCCGGAGCGATTTAAAATGCCGCATATCGATCGATACGATGGCTCTGAAGACCCAATGGTGCACCTCCAACTGTTTTCTGATATCTTGAGGCCAATGGGTTTGACCACAGCCCAGAAATTGTCACTATTCGGCCGAACCTTATCTGGGATAGCCGCAATCTGGTATGCAAAATTGGAGAGCTCTGTGAAACAGAACTGGGAAGAGCTGGCTGAGGCCTTTATTGCTCAATACTCCTACAACACACAGATCGAGGTCAGAACTCGTGATCTCGAAGTCACCCGCCAAGAACCAAAGGAGGGTTTCTCAGAATTCGTGATGAGATGGAGAGCAAAGGCCTCAATGATGACTACAAGGCCTTCAGACAAAGATCAGATCAAGATGATTGTTCGGAATTTGCATGGCAAGTTGCTGCAAAAGATGGTCGTTCTACCTCTGTTTACCTTTCCAGCCCTTCATGAGATGGGGGTTCAAATCGAGGATGCCATCAGACAAGGGATCTTTGTAGAAGATAATGAGCCTTTGAAGAGGAATGTTGCTCGCAGTTCCAATACTACTACTGATGGTAGCACAACTGCGAAATGCTCAGAAGTAGATACTATCACCACTTCCCTCAATGGCCAAAAACCAACCACCTAAACTCGGCCCCAAGCCCGAAAATTCCATCCTCTTTACATGAGTCTCTCTCAAGCTTTGAAAAAGCTGCGAGAAGAAGGGCATCTAGAACTTCTAGAACCCCAACTCCTTCCAAACCCTCTTCCACCAAGATATGACCCATTAAATCAGTGCCTACCATCAACAGCACGGTCATGATACGAACTGTTGCATCCGCCTCCGTCATAAGATTCAGGATCTTATTGACGAAGAGACCCTAGCTCCACCAAAAGGACCTTAGGTTAGTACTGACCTGTCACCTCTACATCTCAACCTCATCCATATACTGCCATCCACCTACGACCCCAGCATATACATCACCCCAGCCCATCTACCCAAGCCTGAGGTGTTCATTCCAGAAAGCATGGACTTATGCATGATGGATGCATCTGGACCCCAATCATCTCAAACCCCTTGAGCCTCGGCCTCTCCCAAATCCTCTTCCGGCTACGCATGATGCCGCCCAGTACTGTGCCTTCCATCAACAAATTGGCCATACTACCGACAACTGCTTCCGTCTGCGCCATGAAGTACAGGATCTATTTGACAACGGGGTCATTGCCACACCAAGATCTGCAAAGTCTATCGGCACTGCATCGGTGAACTTGGGGGATAATGTGACCATGTGATCGGGGGATGAACCAGCTGCGGGTGGCACTCGATTAACTCAGACGTGGGAATGGCACGCACCGTCCTGAGCATTTGGCCAATGCTACATTCTGACTTGGGTATTGAGTCAGTCTTGTTGTTTTGTTTTGAGTTTGTCCTTTTGTTTTGAGTCAGTCTTTTCATACTGAGTCAGTAGGGTCTGTCTTGTTGTATCGAGTCAGTCTTATTGTACAAAGGTCGGGTGATTCCGGGGGTGTTACCTCGGGCGTCACCATTTTGTTTCACGTTTGTCTTTTCATTTTGTTTTGAGTCTGTTCTCGCCAGGCGATTCACGTAAGATCTGAATGAAACAGCAGTGATTTTCACGCTCTCACGTTTGCTTCTGCCTTGTGCCAGTTATGCCGAAAGTTCTGAATGAGATATCAGTATTTGACTAAGAACTCTGTCTTTTCTGTGCCTTGAAGTCATTATAATGACCTGAGTTTTTCAAAACCTTTTGAACACTGCGGTGAAAACGAAGAGGAAGGAATTTCTCGGGTTTTGCAAAAATTTGATCAGCTGAGAGAAAGAGAGGCGTGCTAAACCCTTAATAAATGAAATCATGCTTGTTAATGTGAGTACTGGGAAGGATCCTGGCTTGATCCAGATTGGTTCTACACTGTCTTTAGCGCGAGCGACTGGTCGCTTCCTTAAAAGATTTCAAAAAATGTTTTTGCGCGATCCTGCGAAGACCTGTGTGGAATCGCTCTTGAGATTGTGCGGCCTAGGATCGCTCTCAGCCTTGAGACTCAACCCCTTGCTTTCAAACCTTGGACCTTAATTCAGAGTGTTCAACGGTCAACCGCAATGTGAGGCCTGTGTGGCCAGATTCGAAGCAGCCCGCGAACTAGGGGCAGAAAAATGTCAGATGTGCTCGAAGAGCCGAAGATGGATCATCTTGCAAATCAATGAAGACCGACAAGAATGCCAAATCCCAGAGGGAGGAAGAAGAAAGTATCGCTAAAGAAAAACTGAGTTCCGATCCATAACACCAGTGGCAAATTCAGCCCCCATTGGATGGACTCCTACATCATCAGTGAACAGTAGCCATTCTCTTGGATTCAGATGACTTCAGGATCTCAAAACCATTTGACATGGACAAAGCTACACTTTTACCCTTGAGAGGCTCGTTGGGCCGAAAACCAGAAAGGGCGACCCAGGCAAAAGTTAGAGCAAGAAAAATATATAGAAAAAGCAAAAAAAAAGAAAAAAGAAGAATGAAAAAAAAAGAAATGAAGAAAAAGAAAAAAGGGAAAAAGAAGAAAAGAAATGAAAATAAGAAGAAAAGAAATGAAAATGAAAAGAAAAGAATGAAAAGAAAGAAAGAAGGACAAAGCTCGCAAGGTTGAAAACCCGCGACGGGCGCCTTGGAAAAAGTTAGAGCCTAAAAAGGAGAGGTTAAATACCCGAGTATACCTTAACCCCGAACTACGTAAGGCTTGATTCCTATCTTTGGGATACGTAGGCAACTTCATTCTGAAGTCCAGCCGTAAAACACTCCAAACTGATTGTGTCCATCATCTTTGCCTTCTCTGTATCCGAGAGTCTGGTTGTGTTCGTCGCTCTGAGGACTGACTATAATGCGCCGCGGTGCCGTTCAGACAAGGGGCAACTTTCCGTTGCCGTTCAATGCGCTGCGGTGCCGTCCAAACAAGGGGCAACTTTATGTTGCCATTCAATGCGCCGCGGTGCCGTTCAAACAAAGGGCAACTTTCCATTGCCATGCAGCTCTCTTCAAGCACGGGGCAGTTTTCCTTTGGATCCGAGGTTGTGCATCTCAGGAGTAGGTTTCATGCTCGTTGAGTAAGTGGCCGTTTGCAAAAATAGTTTTTGAAAATTTTTACTGAGGTTGACTAATTCTCTCGAAAATTGTTCCATCTTTTCCAAAACTGGACAATTTCTTGGACCCAAAAAAGAAAAAATTTCAGTGCTCACAACCTAACTTGCATGATTTCAAAATCAGAAAGTTGAATAAGCATGTTAATCTAACTCTCATTTTAGTCAAAATTGTTTTAGTAGAAAGCGAAAAACAAAAAATGGTCAAAATGATGAACTAGGGGCACAGTTGAATTAGGTGTTCTGTCTTTTCCCCATTACCACAATACTTGCCAAGAAGGGCACTCTACCTGCCAGAAAAGGGCACAACTGAAGTTAACAACAAAAGGGCTGAAAGCTCTCTCACCCTCCAAGCAACGAGGTATCAAGCCAAGTGCAAAGCACGAACTGGAATGGGGCAAGATATTCCACTCCATCATCTGGACAGATCTTATCACGTCCAAACTCCCCCAAAGAAAGCATCATCAATGTTGTTAGTGCAGTTTGCTACACACACCCAGTAGCGCAACCCTTCTATGGGAGGAATTCATTAGGTCATGAGCGGAAGAAAGAGAATCTAGCGGCATGCTAGGGGCAAGAGCCCAACTTCTGTTTATCCATTAACCACCAGGAGGATTGAAAAATGAGAGATTGAAGAATAGAGAGATGTGCGATGAGAGAAAAAGTGAGAAAATGGCTTTTTCAGAAAACAAGAGCTTGAGGGCCGAGTGATGTGAGAATCACAAATGAGAAAGGGTGGGAAACTAGACCCGGTGAAACAGGCTCCCTGTGCACGTCTGCGTGTCGTGTCTTTTTGTTTTATCTCTTTTTTTTTTTTTTTTTTTTTTTTGAGTTGTTTTGAGTGTCAACGGATGTGTTTAGGTTGTTTTATCTTTTCCTTTCTGTTGTTGAGTCGCCGTGCGCTGTGTTTAGTCTTAGGCTCAATACCCCGGTCAAGAACTCATCTCTCAAATTCAAAAAAAAAAAAAAAAATCGTTTTGCGCTCCGAGTGCCGTGCCGTTCTCCACATTTGTGCAAAACAAGATTTGTTCTCTCATAAAACTGCAGGGTCCACCCCCGATAAGTGTGAACAGTAAAACAAGGACCTATTTGAAGCTACATGGGTTCCGGACTATAAAGCAAAAGAAAAGAGGGAAAATGAAAGCATCTGAGTGTGATTCAACTTCAGAAAATTCCGTGATTGTATTCCGGATGTACCTTTTCAAGCCTTGTCAGTGCTCCGAAGTATGAGTGTGCCTCTACCTCAAGCGCAAGATCAAGCTTGCTTCAAAGTTATGCACCCTTCCACCTGCATTGTTATGCACTTTTCCACTCGTATTGTCATGCACACCTTACTTGCATTTATTTGCATCTTGTGTTATCTTCTACCATTTATCCTTTTACGCTGAGCAGCGTTTGGGATCGTCGTCCTCCGGGACTTTCTCAGGTTGCGTTGTGTGTGCACTTGAGCGGTTGTTTTTGGACCTCTTCTCACGATTTCAGCGTGGTTAGAGTGTTCTTTTCCTCACACGATTGCAGCGTATTTGGAATTTATCCCAGGTTGCGTTGTAGACGCGCTGGGCGGGTTGTTTTTTAGGACCTCCTCTCACGATTTCAGCGTGGTTTGAGTGTCCCGTTCCTCACACGATTTCAGCGTGTTTGGATCTTATCTCGGGTTGCGTTGTGCACGCACTTTAGCGGTTGTTTTCGGACCTCTTCTCACGATTTCAGCGTGGTTAGAGTGTTCTTTTCCTCACACGATTTCAACGTGTTTGGATTTTATCTCAGGTTGCATTGTGTGCGCACTTGAGCGGTTATTTTTGGACCTCTTCTTACGATTTCAGCGTGGTTAGAGTGTTCTTTTCCTCACACGATTTCAACGTGTTTGGAATTTATCCCAGGTTGCATTGTAGATGCGCTGGGCGGGTTGTTTTTTTAGGACCTCCTCTCACGATTTTAGCGTGGTTTGAGTGTCCCGTTCCTCACACGATTTCAGCGTGTTTGGATTTTATCCCAGGTTGCGTTGTGTGCGCACTTGAGCGGTTGTTTTTGGACCTCCTTTCACGATTTCAGCGTGGTTAGAGTGTTCTCTTCCTCACACGATTTTAGTGTGTTTGGAATTTATCCCAGTTTGCGTTGAAAACGCACTGGGCGGGTTGTTTTAGGACCTCTCCTCACGATTTCAGCGTGGTTTGAGTGTCTCATTCCTCACACGATTTCAGAGTGTTTGGATCTTATCTCGGGTTGCGTTGTGCACGCACTTGAGCGGTTGTTTTCGGACCTCTTCTCACGATTTCAGCGTGGTTAGAGTGTTCTTTTCCTCACACGATTTCAGTGTGTTTGGATTTTATCTCAGGTTGTGTTGTGTGCGCACTTGAGCGGTTGTTTTTGGACCTCTTCTCACGATTTCAGCGTGGTTTGAGTGTCCCGTTCCTCACACGATTTCAACGTGTTTGGAATTTATCTCAGGTTGCGTTGTGTACGCACTTGAGCGGTTGTTTTTGGACCTCTTCTCACGATTTCAGCGTGGTTAGAGTGTTCTTTTCCTCACACGATTTCAGCGTGTTTGGAATTTATCTCAGGTTGCGTTGTAGACACGCTGGGCGGGTTGTTTTTTAGGACTTCCTCTCACGATTTCAGCGTGTTTTGGATCTTATCTTAGGTTGTGTTGTGCACACACTTAAGCGGTTGTTTTCGGACCTCTTTTCACGATTTTAGCGTGGTTAGAGTGTTCTTTTCCTCACACGATTTCAGCGTGTTTGGATTTTATCTCAGGTTGCGTTGTGCACGCACTTGAGCGGTTGTTTTTGGACCTCCTCTCACGATTTCAGCGTGTTTGGAGTTTACCCTAGGTTGCGTGGAACGCGCTCTTGATTGATTTTCTTTGTTCTTCCTCCACTCACGAATCCAGTGTGGTTGGCGTATGTCACCATTTTGCATCTATTGTACTCTCTGTTGCATCGCATCTATTATCTGTTGCATTACATCTATTACATCCATTGCATCATATTCGTTTTATTGTCCGGTCTAGGAGGCCTTAAATCCTCTAAAGGTGCAATTCCTTTGGTGTTTGTCGTGCCCGAACGACTTCCGGTGGTCTGGTATAGCCACCTGCCTGTGTTAGCGGTGAGTTCCTAGAAGACCAACTGAGACGGTGGAAACTAGAGTTCGAATGGCTCATGCCTAGAACGCAAAGGTTCGGGATTTCCGAGACTAAAGTCTGGTTTAAATACCCAGGGGTATATCCTCGGCTTGAAATCTGTCACGCCCCAAGCTCCGTGACAGCGCCGCACACTCAAAAAAGTGAGCATGCAAGGCTAAAAATCCAATCACATAACCCACAATGTAAAATACTCAAAATAAATCCTTAAATTGTCATAATGCTAAAATCCACAAAAATTGATTATTCTTATCGTATGAAATTATCCACCAAGTCCACTAACAAAATCCATTAACAAAACAATAATTCAAGTACTTAAATCATAGTTCTACTCTTGGCACATTATGATAATTTTCCACCAAGTCCACTATTAAAATCCATTAACAAAATAATAATCCAAGTACTTAATCCATAGCCCTACTCTCGGCATTCCCATATGTAAAAATCCCGCGCAGCTCTACTCTTCAGAATCTGAAAAAAATAAGGGTAAGCTAGACAGCCTAGTAAATAACCAACCATCACTGCCAGCTGGATCAAGTATATCAAAAAGAAGTAAATAAATAGTAGATAACTAATAAATATAATTTTTGATACAAATCAATAAATGACACGATTATTTGTAAGATGGTTTCATAGCTGAAAATAAACAGTGTAACAATACATTTTAATTAAAAGTCAATGGGGTAACTCGATGAAATTTCGTTATCCAAAATTTATAGATCGATATTCAGATGGTTCAATGATCGATTCACAAAACCCAAGTCTTAATGACTACGGTCACTTAGCGTGACAAGGCCCGAGAACCACACATAGTCCGGTGGTGAAGCCCCAAAAGAAACTAGTTTCGGTGCCAATAAATAACCCCCATTGACTAGGGTCCAAATCATAGTCAGACTAGAGTGATGTTCAAAATTCAAACAATACACAACTTTTAAATAAAACATTCGATATTTTCAGAATAAACGTTTAGTACAATTTTCAGAATTGTTTCACCAAATATTCAAATAATTTTCATAATAATATTCGATGTTGTTTTATACTTGACCCATATTTTATTTTAAGAGAACAAAATGTATAAATAAATATTTACGATTTTAAACGATTCGATAGGAATAAAAATAAACCAACGGATAGAGGGTTATTTACCTTCAAACAGCTAAAATAATATTTTCCAAGCTAATCTCAAATTACCAAGATCCACCTCAATCTCACAAACCTAATAAAATATTACACCGCATAAACAATTATTATGTGCACCCATCCATCTCTTCTTGTAACAACAATAGAATAAATAAACCCAATAGTCTATTAGGAACTCCCATGATTTAGCATCAAAACAAAGCCATCACGGCTTCAGAATTTCTCAAATAAATTAATATTTTTTACATGTTACATACACCCACGAAAGCCCCACTATATTAGATTAATGTATTGCTTTAATATCCAAGAGATCAAACCATTCAACCCAACTTTAAAGCCAAACACACCCTTACCCATGATACAAAACTCCATTGTTTCTATTACCCACCCAAAGCAAAGTTACACTTACACATTGCACCCAATTCTCAAAACCTAAGTAGGCACCTATAGATCTTCCAAATCCCCTTAATGCATTGATTGTTAAATTCCTCAACATAAACTTAATAATTAACAGTAAAGACAGATTTTACCTTAACCAATGGGTGTCCCAAAATCACCAACGTGCTGCCTCCAATCCCTATTGTAGCCTCACTTGAACCTCTCTTCTCTTTTTCTTTTTTTCTTTTTTCTTTTACCTTCTCAAACCCTAGCCGCCTATGGAGCAATTCACAGCCTCTGTTTTGTTTGTTTTTCCAAGACTTATAGGTGGGCTTATTAACCTAATTTCTCAAAGTTACAAAATTACCCATCTAAGTAATAGGAAATATAATGCCATCTCATAACTAATTCTTTGATATTAATATATGACCCATATAAATTAATTTAATTACTAATCTATCCAATAAAATAATCCTACACAACTTGGGTTTTACAAAATCTGTATGGCAGCCCCATAGATTGAGATAGCATATGTGTGCGCCTCAATTCTGGATACTGAATCAACCTAGTCTGTCACCCTGTTGGAGAATAGGGAAAGCTGCAACCATAGTCAGGGAAAAAAGTAACACTTGTGGTTCGACCAAGAAGAAGCGAGAGATCTCCAGCACCATGAGGCATGTTATTGTATGTACGGTTCATTTGAGGCTGGTGCGACCAGACGAACCGCCCAAGTATTGTATCTTCTCCGTGTGAGACGTGGCGAGAATTGAATGATTCATCGCATTCTTAACTGCATGAAATGTAGTTGTTGCTTTGCATTCTTGCTTAAAACTATTGCATCTATTGTAAATATGTGCTTCATTACAGCTTGCTGCATTTGCATGATCATTGAGTCACCTTCGGCATCTTGCATTGCCAGTTGCATTTTGCCCCCCCCCCCCGCCCGCGGGCGCGCCTGCGGGCACATCTCTGTTTATCTCACCTGTCTATCTAAGTCTTCGGCCTTGTCAAAAATAGGTCGTCTCTGGGCTTTGACATTCACTTCCGTCACTTATGACTTTCAAGTTCAGTCAAAAAGGGGCAACTGTAGACACCCCATTTTTGACCGACCTTAAGACGCAGATATCACCGATTGAGTGCTCGGTGATATTGCATATTGTGCTCGTTCTGAGGTTGCGGGGTCCCGGCTGCGAGCCTTGCCTCCGGACTTCTGGACTCTTTTGTGCTTTGCCTCGATTTGCAAATCAGGCCCTGTTTTCTCTGTTTTCTCTTCCTGAAGGGAGAGAGAGGTCTTGTAGACCATCTCTCAGTGGCCGTAGGCTACGTTTTGTGGTCGTAGGCCATTTTTCCCATTTTGAGCCAGTTTAGGTTTTGGCCGTCGGTGCCTCGGTTCGGGACCGCCTAACCACCTCCGTTTGCTCCGGTTTTCGGCACGTATCTTATTTCCTCCCTTTTGAGGGACACTGTGGTCTGAGAGACCAACTTCGTGGTCGGACACCACTTCCAGTGCCTAACAGCCCACTTTTGGGGCCCCGAACTGCGTGTTTTGGCTCCCGAACCTTCATTCTGCATTTTTGGGCTCCGACCCGAACTTGAGATAGTCATATTTTGAGGTCCTTTTCATGTTTGATTAAGGACCTTTTTTTTTTTGAAACTCCCTTTTTACACTTTGTGTTTAAACCCTCTTTTAGGCCTATTTTTGCACGGTATTTTAGGCTTACTTGTAAGCTGTTTCGGACTTGGTTGTAAACTACAAAGTGTCTTTTTTTGAGCCCCTCTTCGACTTTGTTGAAGGGCTCTCGGCCATTTGGAACCAGCAGCTACCACTTGCCTTTATATCTCACTTTATGGCCATTTTGGGGGGAAATTTGAATTTCATTTCCCTCCCTTTTTTCCCCCTCTTTTCCACCATCTTGTGTTTATATAACAGACCCCCCAGCTGTGTTTTAGGGGTTATAAAATTTTTCTTTGAGCCTCTTGTATTAAATCTCTCTCTCTCTCTACATTCTAACCATCAAAACCCTTTGATTCTTACACCATTTTTACACACCAACTCATAACACAAGACCTCCATCCTCCATTCCAGCACTTTGGGACTCTTTTGAAGAGGTTGAAAGCTCAGATTTTCGGACCAAGAGGCTGTCAAAGTTGAGTCTTCAAGGCAAAACAAGAATTAGCAGCCTTCCGGAGCTTGGCACGCATTCCAAAAACAATTGCAAACAGAGGCTAATTGGGGCATCGCAGTGAATTTCTGCACAAGGCAACCCAGACATGCATCATTCATCATCTGGAGAAGAGTCAAACTCCACGGCTTGCATGCCGATTTATTATTTTTCTTAGTTAATTTGTTAATTAATTAGGGTTTTGTATATATATTTGAATTTGTGTATTATTTATTTGTACTATTTGGGAATCAGATATTATTCTTCGGACCCTCTGCGAGGGCATAATTGTAATAAGTGTGCGTCGTGTGATGTATGTCTTCTAACCCCGTCTTTCTCCTTTTATTTACACCTTATGATGGTTAGATTAGGGCATGTTTCAATTAGCATACTGATGATAGCATGTTTGCATTCATTCATCATCTTGCATGCACTGTGCTCGGCTAGATCATACTAACTGCATTTGTATTTCAATTCCAAATTGAATACATGATAGCTGTTGCATCTCATATGCCATGTTTAGGATAGCCGAGCCTGCTATAGTTGCATTATTGCATGTGTTGCATTAGGCATTTCTGTATACTTAGGATCATGTATTGTAGACGCGCCCGTGGGCTTCACTCTACAGTTCGGACTCGATTTGTGTCGGTTCTAAATCTGAACCAAAGAGTCCAAATCCGGCAAATCGTTTGAGAAAACATATTTTTTTGAAAAGTAGTGCCAAACATGGACTGTTTTACCAGATTACAGAGTCGCCACCTAAATATTTTTAATTGGGAAATTTAGGAAACCACGACTCGGTCTTGAAGGAATACGTCCGTCATCACCAAAGTGGTCTTGGCTCGGGAGCTTGGGTACGATTGGGGAAGGTCAGCTATGAGCACCCCCTTTCGCCCGGTCCGAAGACCGGCCTCTACTAACCGTGATATCCGTTTTTGAAAACATTATGCGTTCTTATTCCGGTTATTAACCTAGAATTACTATGTGATGCGCACAACACAAAAGTATAGACTAGATCGCCTAACTTGGAAATAAACATTGCATATCCGTTTTGTCTCGAAAAGCGTGTTAGATTTCTTTTGCCACTTTGCCAAGTAGGCTAAAATCACAGTTCAACGAGTTGTTCCAACTCGGGCAATCAACCTCCACCCGAGCATTCAAATAGTTTATCATGTAAGCAACTAGCCGCATGGTAAGCCTACTATCATGGTAAACATTCACACGCATGCGATATGCTAAAGTAAACACTTACCTCGTACTCAGCGCCAAAACAAAAGCGGTTAGCAAACATGCATGACCTAGTTCATGTTGAGTGGCTAATGCAACACTGAAATGCAATCTAGAGTAGGCTCGGCTAACCCTAAACATGGCATGTGAAATCTTGAGTAGCATGTATTCAATTTGGAAATTGAAAGTTACGATGCAGTTTGTATGATGTGCCGAGCCCGATGCATGTAAACAAATGCATGAATGCACACATGCATTGCATAAGGTATGCTGAAGTAGGCGTGCCTTAATCTACCATAAGCAGGTAAATAAAAGGGATAGAAAGAAGTGGGGATTGGAAGACATGCACCCACTCACGCACACTTATTACAATTGCGCCCTCGCTCGGAGGGACCGAAAGAATAATATCTGAGCGAATAATTAATTGACTATCCTAGCTAATTAAATATTACAAATCAATTAAATTAAATAAATAAACTAATTAATCTATTTAGCGATAAATGCCTCGGAAGGAGGCATTGCCGCGTGTGCGGGACTCGCTCGGAGCTGCTTCTTGGAGTGCAAGTGTGCCTCTGTTTCCTCTGCTCTCCTTCTCTGAAAATTCCCAAAACTTGAGTGCCTCTCGAGCAGGGGAACTTCACCCGAGGCGAGGAGCTACCGACTAAGGAAGGAAGCCACCGCCTGAATTTCATTATCGGTGCCAGAAGGCGGCCGGCGGCACTAAGAGTGCCGATCGGCCCTTTATCCTGCAGAACACTGGCCAGCAATGACGAGAGGAAACCAAAGGCAAGGCCATGCAAATCAAAGCATGTATGCACCAAGCACATCCTCGTCATGCTATGGACTCAAGAGGGCATGTGCCTCGATTCGGACCATCAATCGCGCATTTCCATGCGTGATGATCCTAAGAACCAAGAATGCACCTTCACTTTCAAATGTATGCAAAACACATAGGCACAAAAGGGGTACCAAACCTCTATCAAACTCACTTCAAGAGGCTTGGTATGCATGTTAATGTGGTGCAATCCTAAGCATGTCATCTAGGATGCAAGATGGACAATATGATGCATTTATGCAAGCATACAAACAAGCATATAATACAAGCATGCAATCCAATGGAATAATGGACTTAGACATGAATTAGGCAACCCTAAAAGGCCTAAGATCCGTGGCCAACATGCCTAGAAAATGAGACCAAATGCACACACACATATGCAAGTGTTAAGGCCCAAGACTTAGGCAAACCAAAGCAATTCTCATGCATACTTAAAGAGGCCAAACATGGACTAATAGCATGCATTTAAAGCTCTGAAATTCATGTTAATCATGATGCCAAATCATGCAATAGAGCATTCCAAACAAAGCATGCAAATGGCCTAGGCTTAAAGCAAGTCAATAGGGCATTAAACCACACTTAGCACAATCATACATGGCAATATTCAAGCCCTTAAAGACAAAGTTTTAACACATAAAACTAAGCCTAAATGACCACCTAGATGGCATCTAGGAAGCATGGAATCTAAGGCATGCAATAAGGCCTAAACATAGAGCACTTAACACAAGCTCTTAAAAGCATTAACAAGGCCACCAAGGCAATCAAACAAGCATGTATGAAGGACTGAAATGGCATGCTAGATGGTTCCAACCATCAAAAATAAAACAAGCATGTCATACTACAAATTCATGCTTTTGAGGCCAACAAGCCAAATACAAAGAGGCTACCAAATACATGCCAAGATTAGCCAAAATAGCTATGAATGAGCTAAATCATGGCAAAGTAAACACAAGCTTCACAAATCTAAGCTTAAAACATGCTAGAAAATAGGGCAAACAACCTAGGCATGTTAAGGCATAAAAGGGCATTACAAGGCAACTATACTAAGCATGTATAGGAGACCAAAACCGACTTGAAAACATGTTATATCATGGCAATATAAGCATGGAAAACAAGCCAAACATGCTCAACACACACTCAAACATGAAGCTCCTTAAGGAAGCAAAATTTGTCCTTTTCAAGGACATCAAGGAGAGGGGGTGGCCCTCTCCTTCTTGAGACTTCAAGGCATGCTCTTCACCACTGAAATCCCTCAAGATTTCAGTGGTGAAAAATCTAAGACAAAGTCTCGGATCTCTCCAAAATAGCACAAAATGGGACCTTTTCCAAGGTCTAAAGGGGGTCAAACCTCCCCAAACCACAAAACACTCTTAATATACAATGAAGAGGGTTCAAAATCAGAACTTTTTTGTGTTATATGCTAAGCTCAAAAACTATTTTAAAGCAAGTAAAAATAGAGTGCAAAAATGGGGAATAAAGGGTAGTTTTGCTTACCCTTGTAGCCTTCTTCACAAAGGTTGTGGTTGATGCTTCCTTGAGCTCAAAATCTGTCAAGAACCTCCAAGAACGACCTCTAGAACCTCGGTTGCAAGGAGAGGGTGAAACACTAGGTGTTTTAGTACAATAGTGTGAACTAAACACCTAGTGTACTAAGAAAAAAAGAGATATGATATATGTATCTAACTTAACCCTAAAACGAGCTCCAACTCTCTAACAATGTCTAATGCTCGAAAAATGCTAACCCTAAATCAAGAGGAGAGCTTTCCTCTTATAGAACTTGTAATGACTTACAAGCTAAGCCAACAAGACTCATCCCTCCATACACGTGTATGGAGGAAATCATCTCAAAAAGCTATGCGAAAATATCTCGAGAAAGCAAGTGCAGTGGTCAATTTGGGCAAATTGGTCATTCGCCCAAAATAGTGCCGGCCGGCACTATATAGTGCAGTGACAACTTCTGACCCGCCGGTGGCCTCTAGCCCCAGCCGGTGGTGTGTAGGGATGCCTCCCAAAGCATTCCCTGCCCTTGCAAGGCAAAACACATGTGTTTGGTGCAAAACCAAACACAAACGGTCAAGTTCGGAGGTCCTGAGGCGGGCGCGTGGCCGAGAACTCGGGAACTCCAAGCGAACACAAACATGGATAATCACCGAGTGTTCCAGCGGTGGCGTCAAGTCTTGAGGGCGGTCAAAAATGGGGTGTCTCTGATTGCCCTCTTTGTGAGAACTTCGAAAGTCATAACAATGGCGGGAGTGAATGTCAAAGCCGAGGCGACCCATTTTGACAAGGCGACTCGGACAAACATACAAAGTACAAATGGTTGAACTACTTAAAGGCGCCTCGTATCCCTTAAGGAATCAAACCGGCGTAGTTCATGCAGGAGGCACACATGCCAAGGACAAGATATCTTGCCCGTGGCGGGGGCAAAATACTGGCCGAAAATGCAAGAAGCGAGCATAACTTATGATCATGCAAAGAAAGCTGTAATGAGGCACACATGCGACAGTTATAAGCTAACATGCAATAGTCTACACTACAATGTAGAAAGGATGTAAGAGAATTATGCAATTCTCAAAACGTCTTACTCGGAGAGATACAATACCTGTGCGACTCGTCCGGTTCCACCGGCGGTAAATGGCCGTACATACAATATCGTGCTGAAAAGAAAGCAAACTTGGCGGTACAATATGATTAACAACATGCATGTCATATGCAATGTGAATCTTGAATGATATGCAATATATACAAAACTATGTATAGATGATGCAAATGAAAATGTAGTGCAATTAAAACTAAATGCAAACTACATGCGGGGCAATTGAATCATGATTCAATCATGAAGCGGTTCGAAACCACACAAATGTCAAATAGATTGATGGAGGTGACAAGTCCGTCTCCCATAGAGCGATGTCGATCTATGAGTACTTGCGGACACAAGAACAAGTATTGGGTGGATTGACATAAGTGGGGTAACGACCGTGACGAAAGAACAATGATCCTAATGGGATGCAACAATTACACTACAATGTAATGGAAATGGATAAATGATACAATGGATATGGCAGCGGGCCAAACCAAATCTTGCCTAGGAAGGCATATGCGCATACAAACCATGTCTAACACGAAGCGGTGCGCTACCCTCAAAGCTTCGGACACAAAAGCTCGGCATTTGTGTTTTGACCACGAAAAATATGGGCACATACGGACCAAGCTCAACTTGGAAAGCGCCAAGCCATAGGTGGAAGGAGATCACGGTGGATGCATGCAACTAAATGCAATGGAGGTGGATACAATGGATATGGCAGCGGGCCAAACCAAGTCTTGCCTAGGAAGGCATGTCGCATACAAACCATGTCTAACAGGAAGCGGTGCGCTACCCTCAAGGCTCGGACACAAAAGCTCGACAAGCGTGCCCGACCACGAAAAATATGGGCACATACCGGACCAAGCTCAACTTGGAAAGGCGCAAGCCATAGATGGAGGTGATGCAATGGATGCATGCAAGCTAAATCACGATAGATATGGATATTCTGAAAATGCATGACATATGCACTATACTACAATGATGATGCATGACATATGCATGTGTGTTTTTTTTTTGAAATGCAATGCGTGACATATGCAATATTTACAATGGTGCATGACAATGCATGGTGATGCAATGGCTACGATTGCGATTTTCCCTATCTTACCAGCGGGCGATACACTAGGTTGGTTCGGTATCGAGTTGGCGTGAACCGCCGCCTCAACCTATGGGGCTTCCATCTGATTTCAAGCGAGGTTCATCACAGGTATTTAAACCGGACTTTAGTCTCGGAAATTCGAACCTTTGCGTTCTAGGCATAAGTCGTTCAAACTCTAGTTTTCACCGTCGATTGGTCTTCTAGGAACTCACATAACGCAGACGGTGGCTTTACCGGACCACGAAAGTCGTTCGACACGACAAACACCAAAGGTGCACCTTGAGGATTTAAGGTCTCCTAGGCCGGGATGTATGATGTATGCATGACAATGCATGTTTTTTGAAATCTTGGCATGTAGCGGCTTTGAATGCATGATAATGCAAATGGCGGGTTTAAGGTCTCATGGGACCTAGGGGGCAACCGATGAGGTGCGCTAAACAATGCGATGGAATGCATGCCAAATGCAATGAGGTGCACACCTTAATGCAGGAGGTCTTTCACCTCCAGATTTAAGGTCTCCTAGACCGTGCGTGTTTAAGGTCTCGCCCGGACGGGGCAACCGTTACCACGGTACTCAAGTGCATGCAATGCAAATGAGGCAGCGCATGAGGCGTCGTGTCTCGGAAGATGGAAAATGAAGTGCAAAAGCGAGGCGTCGTGCCTCGAGGCGCAATGAAATGCGAAATGAGGCACATGTACCTCATTTGATGGAAAATGAAGCGCAAAGCAGGCGTACATGCCTCGAGATGCAATGAAATGCGAAATGAGGCACCGTACCTCATTTGATGGAAAATGAAGTGCAAAAGCGGCGTCACGTGCCTCGAGATGCAATGAAATGTGAAATGAATGTGACGAGGTACACTTTAATGCAGAAGGTCTTGCACCTCCAGGATTTAAGGTCTCTGGACCGTGCGTGTTTTAGTCGCCCGGACCGTGCGTGTTTCGGTCATGCCGGACGCATGGAAAATGAAATGCAAAAGCGAAGCATGTGAGGTAGCACACCTCACGGGACTCAAAATGAAATGCAAAATGAAGCGATATGACCGCATGCCATATGACAATGCAAAAGCGGTGCAAATCGCAAGGGGCGTGCAAGATGGCGTGATCGATCTGGCAGAAATCGATGGATCTGGCGTCGCTGCAGGGCAACTTTTGAATCTCTGTAAATGACAAAAGGATACAAAAGGATACAATCTCTGCTTCAATTTGAGTGCCACACACAGAAGACACAGTCCGAAGTCGAAACGGAGGTCGGTTGAACATCGGAGATGCACTTTATTTCTTTCTTGAGCTATGAAGACCCAAAACCCCTCAACTTGACTAAAAATGGCCTTGGGAACACCATCGGCTGGGTGAGGTAATCACCGACTGCCACCTTGGTGAACTCGTGTCGGCACAAAAAGTGCCGGCCAAACTAAAATAGTGCCCGGCCAAAAATAGTGATCGAGGCGGTTTGACAATTTGCCTCGGGTCTTTTAAAATAGGGTTCCAAACCCTATTCTAATCACTTCCCCTCCGTCGAAAATTCTTCCTCTCTCTCTCTAGAGTGTTTTCTCTCACTTTTTCATCGATTTCCGCGCATTTCACGCTTGGTTTAAATCGTCCGATTCGCGTATACCTTCGCGTTTGAACACTTTGAACGAATATTTCTCCATTTCGGTGTCCCTTTTGCTATTTTAGCCTTTTAGGGACTTGTTCCTCGATTTTCTCTTCATTCTTGTGTCTTTTCACATTCAGGCCCTTAGGCCATTTCCGACCCTCTCGGGGTTGACTTTGTCGGTTGACTTTTAAATATTCGGCCCATTTTTCATTTTCGGTCATTTTCTGCTACCACTACCATGGCGATGATGTTCCACATGTCGGGACTCCCCGGACCATGAGATGGACCGGTCGAGCTTCTCCCATTGACGGCGCCCATTCGATCCGGCGACCTATCGCCCGACCATCCCGTGCTACCACCCGATGGACTCCGCCACTTCAGCGGCTTTGTGAGTTTTGGACCCGAGCTTTTCTTTGCGCTGGCCGGCCTCCCACTTGTCTGCTGGCGCCAGGGTAACATTCTCGTCTTTTATTTTCCAATGTAGGATTTCTGTCAGCGCCATAGCTAATGAACCCGTAAGCGCTTAGTTAGATGTCTTTGTCTTGTAGTTGATTGCGGAACAACTTCTGGCCCGACACTGTTTAGGACCGCACATGCACACACACTTCACTAGTCTGGATCACCCAAACACATGGCACACATTGCCTTTGCCGATTCGCCGACACCGGCGCTTATTTGGTCTGGCTTCGCCGCATGCTAGATTTGCACAAAAACTACACCAACAGCGGACACATCACTGCGTTGTAGTTCTTTGAAACATCTGAGATCGGCTTCTATTTGAGCGTCGAAAAGCACACACCTGTTGTTTACACCAATCCTCATAGAACCTTGGCATATCACGGACCGTAGCCCACCTTTGGTAAGTGAAACCCGATATCTGCTTGAATCGAAAAATGTGCACACCGTGCCGTGTCGCATGCTAACCTTCACAAACCTGCGACACATCACGAGGCGGTAGTCCACATGATACTGCTGAAACCCGATATTTGCTTGAATCTGAAAAATGTGCACACATGCACCGTGTTTACACTGGAGCATCTAAAACACACTGACGCACCACGGGTTTGTAGTTTACTATGAGCACACCGGCACCCGGTTTCTGTTTGAATTTTAAAAATTTGCACGCATACGGTTGTACCAGCGCATATCTTCATATGGCTTTGCAATTTCTTGATTCTGAGGATTCCCATACTCTCGCGGGTATGGGAACATTACCTTCATGAGTGAATGCAGCCATTGCCCGATCTTAGTTAAGCGCATTGTGGATCGGGCGGCCGGTACCTTCTGCGAGGACTTTCGGACTCTCTACTTGCGGACCTCTTCTTGCGCTCTGGCGAGAGGTGGTGGGACACCACCGATTCTTTTCATCTATCGGCGGCAGGGGACATAGCGATGACCCCTTTCGACTTCTCGATGCTCACGGCATCGGGGTGAAGTGATCCGATCCTTTGACCTGAACATGGGCGAGTGGATCGCCGCTCGGGTTTATTTGCTCGGCGCCCGCGCTTGTTCGTCCGAGGTTCGTCCGCTATTCTGGTTTGAGTGCGATTTAGTCACGGACCATCTTTGGTGGGCAGCGGCTCCGATGACCAGGAGGCTTGAGAGGTATGCAGCGGCTTCCTCATGTTTTTGCTAGGGACCACCCTATTAGCCCGGCCGGCGAACAGTGCCTCTCTGCCTCCTCGGCGCCTTGGTGGGCGTCCGGCGGATTGTCTTGATATGGTGGGGTGGCGCGACTCTGGCCACCCTTCTGGCTACATGAGCTCCGTCTCCGTGGCGTGAGCGATTGCTTTCGAGACTCTTGGCGAGCACAGGAGGTATGTCTTCTTCTCTGCATTTCATTTACATTCCGTACTTTACGTACTCTTTGCACACCTTTGTTATGCGTATCTGTATCTTGTACACACACATACTTACGCTTTATCTTGTTGTACCTGCTATTCTGCTTTGTACACCTGACTCTGTTATTTACGCTTTATTACGTACTCTGCTTTATTACGATAATCGTCTTGGCGTCTGTTTTGCGGTGTGGGTGTATGCCTACTTCCCAATTTGGAGCGATCTGGGAGGCGGAGACCCTCTGGTCGTCCCCTTCTCTCGCCGTTATAATGAGCGATGTGTCCGGAGCCGGGACACTTACAGCTTCTTCGCCATTTCTTTGACACCATCACCCCCAGAGGTATGTTTTACTTACGATCCGTTTTAAGCTTAAGCTTTCAAGCGTACATTTCTATATCGATAGATAATCAAGCGTATTTCATTTGGTCACTGGCGGTAGTGGGCTCCACTCCCGGTGATCTGAGATAGGTATCTTTGGCGCCACGAGACCTCGCGCTCTGGGATTCTCTGGAGGCGATGCATGTCTGGTACAGGTGGCGCTTCTTCGTCGAGACCACAGGATTGCGGGCGAATAGTTCGATCCGGCCTCCGAGCACATGAGGGACACAAGAGGTTTTACGTGCGGCGAGATGGAGGACTATACCCTTGGGCCGTAGATGTAGATGCCTCTGAGGCGAGGCGGCGACTAATACGATGCGTCCGGACCTTCTTGATCTGACCTCTGGCGGGGCTCCGAGTTGATCGAGTGAGACCCATGGCGCCCGGTATCCGAGGCGAAGCAGGAAGCGAGGCGGGGCCATCCTGAGAGGAGCTCGAGCTCATGGCGGGAGAAGTGCGAGAGGGGCGAGGCGGGCTGGCCTTTGCCTACTATGTTGACATCTGAGGCGAGTGGGGAGACCTACGAGATCCCTTTGCTCCTCCTCCGGTGGTCATGGTGGCCGGCATTCTGACTTGCCTCCGTCGTATCACTTGTATTTACGCATCTTGCATTTGTTATTTCATTTCGGTTTATTCGGATATCCCGGAATCTTGATATACTTAATACTTTTGCGAGCTTCTTCGAGTATACCCGTCGATCGGTGGGTGAATGCCTCCTGATGGGGATCTTTGCGGCGGACTCTTGGCCTTCTGGCCGTCTGACTTGCGGTATGCTCTCGACCACGATCTCAAATCATACTCTGTTTACGCTGTCTGCTATCTGGCACAAGAATCGATGAAGCGCTCACGGTTTTTCACCTTGTACTCATACTTTGCATTCTATCTTGATAAAGCTGCTCACGGCATTCACACTGCGTACTCGCCTTTGCATTCTATCTTGATAAAGCGCTCACGGCATTCACCTACTTTCGAACCTTTGCATTCTACATTGATAAAGCGCTCACGGCTTTACGATGTGTTTGTTCTCTGTATTTTTGACCTCCTTTCGATCCCTCCGATGGCGACACTACTCGGTGGGCCTCTGTCTCTACTCGGGATGGCGGGATATTCCCTCGTACCCGAGAGGGGCGATCACGTGGGGAAGCGATTCACGAGCTCCGATTCGAGCGATGGTGAGTCGGGCGGGGCGGAGTCGATTCTTGGAGAGGCAGGGATAGCTTCGAGCTCGGGCTCCGGCGATGGCGATCCGACGATGCTTTTGTGCTTACGCCCGGGGAAGAGGCGAGGCCGACCCTTAGGCATGAGGCCCTCTGGCGATGATGATGATTTTCTTTGCTTCTTTTCCTTATTTCTTTTCTTGTACTTTTCTCTTTTTGGTAGATAGAGTACTATGTCTTTGCCCTTGACGAGTTTTACTTTCAAAACTATGTCTTTGGAAAAGATTATATATAAAACAAACTTTTTGTCTAAAGAGTGTTATATCTGTATGTCTGCGTATACTGCACATTTCATACTTTGCATCGCATTGCATCATACTACACCTCAAATGTAAATGATATTGATTTGTATCGACAATTGAACACTTGCCTTTGTGATAATCAAATAACCAACCAACTAAGCGACAAAAGCGACTCATACAAAACATTGCTCAATCCGAACATATAGCCCATACTCTGCTGAGGATTGGGGCTACATCTGACTGCGATACAATACTCGGTTCATTACGCCTGACAAACCTTAAATGAATAACCCAATCGACAAAGCGGATCACAAAAGCGTCACGGTTGCGGTTGAAACACCCTCGGATGCCTCAAATCTTCCATTTCCTTTTCTTGCTTTGCACGGATGTAAAGAACGGCCTGCGATTACGAGAAACCTGAGCAATTGCCTTTTGGAAGAGGATGGGTTTTCAAGCAGGTATCGAGCCTACCACGGAGACCTGCAGAGGCAGACTCAAGCGAAGAAACAAAAGGCACACGACCTAGCACAGCGAGACACATTCGGTAAGAGACTTAAAGCCAGCGTTAAGGCGGCAAGTCAAAAGACCACGACACCTGAGCGTGGACCTCAAATTTCGAGAGCAGTTCCTCCGGGTAGGTTTCCACCCCTTGATTTGCGTGATTCTCACATCACTTTCGACCCTCGAGCTCGGTTTTTCTCACAAAAAAACCCTTCTCTCACTTTTCTCTCAACTTACTCCTCTCTATTCTTTATTCTCTCGTTTGCATCCCTCCCGAGGGTGAATAGCGGTGAATAGGAAGTTGCGAGTTCATGCGAAACCACGACTAGCTTCATGACTATTTCTTACGGTAGATGGGGGTGCCTTTCTGGCGAGTGCATCTTGTGATTGGGGAAAAGGCAGGATACTGGCTCAACTGTTGCCCCTAGTTCGTTATTTTGACCATTTTTTGTTTTCTCCTTAAAACAGTTTTGATCAAAATGAGAGTTGGATTAACACACTTATTCAATTTTTGATTTGAAAATCATGCGAATCAGGCTTTGAGCACTGAAAATTCTCCTTTTGGGGTCCAAACATGGTCCAATTTTGAAAATGGGATAGTTTTCGAGAAAGTAAGTCAACCTCAGCGAAAATTTTTCAAAAACTATTTTTGCAAACAAACGATGCTCAACGAGCACGAAACTTACCCTCGAGATATGCAACCTCAGATCGGAGGTAATGGAAAATCGCCCCTTGCTTGAAGGGGGAATATGGCAACGGAAAGTTGCCCCTAGTTTGAATGGTAACTTAGGGCAACTTTTGGACACGGATGGCAATGGGTGTAGCGGAAAGTTGCCTTGTTTGGATGATGCAGCGGCATCTTTGTGCATCACTCCTTATTGATGACGATCGGACCCTCGGACGGAGAAGTCGAAGATGGCTTGAATCAATATATGGACACAATCACACAGGAGGTGTTGGTGGTTGGGCTCCAAGAAAATTGATCATGCAATTCGGCCGTTATGGCAAGGGCGTCGGATTAGGAGGAGGCAAGTGACCAAAACCATGGCATGGACTAAGGCGCTATGAAAGCGTTGAAATTTGGACTTCAAGGCGAAGTTGCCTCGTATCCCAAACATGGGAATCAAGCCTTCGTAGTTCGGTTAAGGTACACTCGGGTATTTTAACCTTCACTATTTTATGCTCTAACTTTTGCCAAGGTGCCCAATGCGGGTTTTCGACCTTGCGAGCTATGTTTTTCGTTTTCATTCTTTTTCTTTTCTTTTCTTCTTTTTTGTTCTTCTTCTTCTTCTTTTTGTATCTTGTATTGTATCTTTTTTCTTTTCTTTTCTCTTTTTTCTTTTCTTGCTCTAACTTTTGCACAGGTAGCCCTTCGGGTTTTTCGGCCCAGAGCCTCTCAAAGGGTAGAAGTGTTATCAAGTCCATGTCAAATGGTTTTGAGATTGAAGCCTTCCGTATCCGGAGAGTGGTACATTGATTTGCAAGAGGACTCATCCTCGGCTCTTGAGCACATCGACATTTGCCCCTTAGTTGAGGGTGTTCTGTTCTAGCTTTGCAAGCTTCTTCGGCAGTCGACCTTCTGATCGACTTTGGTGCCTCATGTTAGAAATTTGCTTCAAATTGGGCCATCTGAGCGTTTACGGTAATTGATTGCTTGGACATTACGAATGAATTCAGTTGAACGAATAGATTGAACTATAGAGTGAGAACAATCCTAAATTGCACATTCTCAAGAGCAATTCCACAGGTCTTCACAAGTCTGCATAAAACATTTTGTTTTGAAAGTTTTTTTTTAAAAGCGATAAAATCGCTTCATTTGAAGATAGTGTGGAACCAGTCTGGGTCAGGCCAGGGTCCTTCTCGGTACTCGCGCTGACAAGCGTGATTCCATCCATTAACAGCTTAGCATGCCTCTCTTTCTCTCAAAGTGATCAAAATTTTGCAAAAACCGGAATTCCTTCCTCTTTGTTTTCTACGGTGTTGAAAAAAGTTTTGAAAAACTTAAGTCAAAGCAATAATTTTTAGGGCACAAGAGAAGCGGTGAATGTGTTGTCACCCCATTGAATTTTACGGCACAACTAGCCCAATACAATCAATAAACATGGAAGCCACGGTGGCAGCTGTTTCATTCAAGTTTCAGTGTGAAGCGGCTCCATGCGGAGGGACCCAAGAAAACAAAAAAAGCAATTTACAAAACAAAAGCGGTGCACGAGGCAACAACCGAAGTCACCTAGTATTCTATACAAAGAGGGCCGACTCATTACAATTAGGCAGACCCTTAAGCAAAAGGCCGACTCAAAACAATGAGGCAGACTCAAGACAAAACACAAAAATGACTCGACACCCAAGTCGGGATTTACAAAATTAACATTGGCGGTGCTCAAAAATCTTGCGTAAGCGCCATATCCAAAAATGTACCGGATATTGCCCATGACGGTTGAATCTCAATTACATACTCGCAGTATCGGTGTCCTCGGTATCTGTGTCCTCACAATCCAAGAACTCTGTAGTGACTGACTTGGCCGAAGTAGGCGGGAGGATGACCTTGTTATCAATCAAATCCTGTACCTCATGGCGGAGGCGGAAGCAATTGTCGATTGGCATGGCGGTGTTGATGAATGCGCCGATCTTGAGTGGCATCATGGCTTTCTTTGGAAGGGGCTTGGGGGCGGCCTAGGATCGAGGGTGTGAGATGCCCTTTTGGCTAAAATCGAAGTGCCTAGACAAGCGGCATGTAGAGAGGATGGAAGGCCTGCGCCCTCGGGGCAAGTGCCGGAATCGAGGACTCTTGCTAGATGCACTAGCGAGCAGGTCGTGAGTGCGACCTTGGGTTCGATCCTTTCGGGATCTGAGAGTGGGAGTGGGAAGAACCTTCTTGGCATGGCGGGGCCTATCCGGTTCTCTGTTGGAGAGCGCCCTCGGCGGGCGGGAAAAACATCATCCACAATTTTGGTTACAATGGCGGATATCTGTTGTTTGCTCATTCCCCGACCTTCAAAGCACTGGGCGCCTGACATTTGTTCAATAGGGTCGGCCTCGGCCTTTACTTTGTCTTTGCCTCTGGCCTCGGCTGGTGAGAGGTTTGGGTTGTCTTGGTACATCCTTGTTGTGGGTGGAGGTCATCTCCGTGATTGAGCTCGATCACAATCCGCCCGATGTCGGGGCTCTGGGGTTCGAAATTTCCGGCCTCACGGTGCAACCGGTGGCGAGTTGACATTAAAAGCGAGATCCGCCACGGACCTCTGGAGCTCGCCTATCATCCCCATTAACTCGAATGTAGTGGGCTCATGAGCTGATAGAATTGAGGGTCAGTTGGGTGTCTGGTGAGGCGACCTAAGGCGGGTGCGGCATGTCAGCGATAGCCTGATCTTGTCGGGTGGTTCCTTGACCCAGCGCCGCCGACATGACCACAATCCCTTCTGAGTTCTTCATTATGTTTGGTCCCGCCTCAGCCAGGAGAAGACACTAGCTGTTCTGACCCAACTCTCTGAATCGCTGAACTGAAACGGAAAACAAGCAGCATTTCAGCCCCAATCAGATCAAGCACGGGTGTAGTCAAACAACTGCACTCCACTCTTGAACTCTTGTTCCCGAAGTCAACATCCGAATCTGAATCGATACCGCGGATATAAGCGATTCTCAAAAACACGATCTTTGGTGCCCTCGGGCGGATCTGTGACTTCGCAAATTGGTATATGCATTCCTGTAGAGATCGCTCTAAAAGCACATAGCGGATAAATGAGAGCCAATACACCCCTATGTTGGGGTAGGGTTTCCCTGTCCTATTTTGTCGAGGAGCTAGGGTTTCACTATGCCTTGACGGTTTCAAACAACCTAAATCGGGTAAGCAACTTTGTCCTAGTTTGGAATGGTCACTATGGATTCGACTATGCACTAGGTCGAATGGTCAAAAGGGTGCCCGGTAAAAGGGTTTGTGTTCCCATCTTGGCGAGCCCATAGCGGTCAACCTTACGGTCATGCCTTGACAAGACAAGCCTCCGACAAACCGCTCGGGAATAGCGGATGGCCAACCACGGTGTCCTAGGCGCACCAATGCACATGCAATGCAAAGAAACACATAAGTGTAGTCAAAAGCAGGATATCACGAGTTGAGTCAAGCTCTCTAAAGTCCCCAGTGATCGCTTGAAGCGTAAGCGCCGTGGGCTTCACTCTGATTCGGACTCGATTTGTGTCGGTTCATCTGAACCAAAGAGTCCAAATCCGAAACCGTCGTTTGAAAAGCGATTTTTTGAAAAGTAGTGCCAAACATGGTGCTTTGCGGTCTGAGTCGCCACCTAAATATTTTTAATTGGGAAATTTAGGAAACCACGACTCGGTGCGAAGAATACCGTCCGTCATCACCAAAGTGGTCTTGGCTCGGGGAGCTTAGATGCGATCGGGAAGGTCGACTATGAGCACCCCCTTTCGCGGTCCGAAGGCCGGCCTCTACTAAGTGATATCCGTTTTGAAAACATTATGCGTTCTTATTCGGTTATTAACCTAGAATTACTATGTGATCGCACAACACAAAAGTATAGACTAGATCGCCTAACTTGGAAATAAACATTGCATATCCGTTTTGTCTCGAAAAGCGTGTTAGATTTCTTTTGCTACTTTCGCAAGTAGGCTAAAATACAGTTCAACGAGTTGTTCCAACTCGGGCAATCAACCTCCACCCTGAGCATTCAAATAGTTTATCATGTAAGCAACTAGCCGCATGGTAAGCCTACTATCATAGTAAACATTCACGCATGCGATATGCTAAAAGCGTAAACACTTACCTCGTACTCGCGCCAAAACAAAAGCTGGTTAGCAAACATGCATGACCTAGTTCATGTTGAGTGGCTAATGCAACACTGAAATGCAATCTAGAGTAGGCTCGGCTAACCTAAACATGGCATGTGAAATCTTGAGTAGCATGTATTCAATTTGGAAATTGAAAGTTACGATGCGATTTGTATGATGTCTGCGAGCAGGTGCATGTAAACAAATGCATGAATGCACACATGCATTGCATAAGGTATGCTAAAGTAGGCGTGCCTTAATCTACCATAGCGAGGTAAATAAAGGGATAGAAAGAAGTGGGGATTGGAAGACATGCACCCACTCACGCACACTTATTACAGTTGCGCCCTCGCTCGGAGGGACCGAAAGAATAATATACAGAACCGAATAATTAATTGACTATCCTAGCTAATTAAATATTACAAATCAATTAAATTAAATAAATAAACTAATTAATCTATTTAAGCGATAAATGCCTCGGAAGGAGGGCTGACTGCCGCGTGTGCCCGGGACTCGCTCGGGCTGCCTTTGCTTGGTGCAAGTGTGCCTCTGTTTCCTCTGCTCTCCTTCTCTGAAAATTCCCAAAACTTCAGGAGTGCCTCTCAGAGCACTGGGGAACTTCACCGGCCGAGGCAGGGAGCTACCGGCTAAGGAAGGAAGCCACCGGCCCTGAATTTCATTATCGGCTGCCAAGAAGCGTGGCACTAAGAGTGCCGATCGGCCCTTTATCCTGCAGAACACTGGCCAATGACGAGAGGAAACCAAAAGGCAAGGCAATGCAAATCAAAGCATGTATGCACCAAGCACATCCTCGTCATGCTATGGACTCAAGAGGGCATGTGCCTCGATTCAGGACCATCAATCGCGCATTTCCATGCGTGATGATCCTAGAACCAAGAATGCACCTTCACTTTCAAATGTATGCAAAACACATAGGCACAAAAGGGGTACCAAACCTCTATCAAACTCACTTCAAGAGGCTTGGTATGCATGTTAATGTGGTGCAATCCTAAGCATGTCATCTAGGATGCAAGATGGACAATATGATGCATTTATGCAAGCATACAAACAAGCATATAATACAAGCATGCAATCCAATGGAATAATGGACTTAGACATGAATTAGGCATCCCTAAAAGGCCTAAGATCGTGGCCAACATGCCTAGAAAATGAGACCAGATGCACACACACATATGCAAGTGTTAAGGCCCAAGACTTAGGCAAACCAATGCAATTCTCATGCATACTTAAAGAGGCCAAACATGGACTAATAGCATGCATTTAAAGCTCTGAAATTCATGTTAATCATGATGCCAAATCATGCAATAGAGCATTCAAACAAAGCATGCAAATGGCCTAGGCTTAAAAGCAAGTCAATAGGGCATTAAACCACACTTAACACAATCATACATGGCAATATTCAAGCCCTTAAAGACAAAGTTTTAACACATAAAACTAAGCCTAAATGACCACCTAGATGGCATCTAGGAAGCATGGAATCTAAGGCATGCAATAAGGCCTAAACATAGAGCACTTAACACAAGCTCTTAAAAGCATTAACAAGGCCACCAAGGCAATCAAACAAGCATGTATGAAGGACTGAAATGGCATGCTAGATGGTTCCAACCATCAAAAATAAAACAAGCATGTCATACTACAAATTCATGCTTTTGAGGCCAACAAGCCAAATACAAAGAGGCTACCAAATACATGCCAAGATTAGCCAAAATAGCTATGGACAGAGCTAAATCATGGCAAAAATAAACACAAGCTTCACAAATCTAAGCTTAAAACATGCTAGAAAATAGGGCAAACAACCTAGACATGTTAAGGCATAAAAGGGGCATTACAAGGCAACTATACTAAGCATGTATAGGAGACCAAAACCGACTTGAAAACATGTTATATCATGGCAATATAAGCATGGAAAACAAGCCAAACATGCTCAACACACACTCAAACATGAAGCTCCTTAAGGAAGCAAAATTTGTCCTTTTCAAGGACATCAAGGAGAGGGGGTGGCCCTCTCCTTCTTGAGACTTCAAGGCATGCTCTTCACCACTGAAATCCCTCAAGATTTCAGTGGTGAAAAATCTAACAAAGTCTCGGATCTCTCCAAAATAGCACAAAATGGGACCTTTTCCAAGGTCTAAAGGGGGTCAAACCTCCCCAAACCACAAAACACTCTTAATATACAATGAAGAGGGTTCAAAATCAGAACTTTTTTGTGTTATATGCTAAGCTCAAAAACTATTTTAAAGCAAGTAAAAATAGAGTGCAAAAATGGGGAATAAAGGGTAGTTTGCTTACCCTTGTAGCCTTCTTCACAAAGGTTGTGGTTGATGCTTCCTTGAGCTCAAAATCTGTCAAGAACCTCCAAGAACGACCTCTAGAACCTCGGTTGCAAGGAGAGGGTGAAACACTAGGTGTTTTAGTACAATAGTGTGAACTAAACACCTAGTGTACTAAGAAAAAAAGAGATATGATATATGTATCTAACTTAACCTAAAACGAGCTCGGCTCTCTAACAATGTCTAATGCTCTGAAAAATGCTAACCCTAAATCAAGAGGAGAGCTTTCCTCTTATAGAACTTGTAATGACTTACAAGCTAAGCCAACAAGACTCATCCCTCCATACCGTGTATGGAGGGAAATAAATCTCAAAAGGCATGCGAAAATATCTCGAAAGCAAGTGCAGTGGTCAATTTGGGCAAATTGGTCATTCGCCCAAAATAGTGCCGGCCAGGCACTATATAGTGCAGTGACAACTTCTGACCCGGCGGTGGCCTCTAGCCCGGCCGGTGGTGTGTAGGGATGCCTCACAAAGCATTCCCTGCCCTTCAAGGCAAAACACAAGTGTTTGGTGCAAAACCAAACACAAGCAGTCAAGACCGGAGGTCTGAGGCGGGCGCGTGGCAAGAACTCAGGAACTCAAGCGAACACAAACATGGATAATCACCGAGTGTTCCAGCGGTGGCGTCCAAGTCTTGAGGCGGTCAAAAATGGGGTGTCTCTGATTGCCCTCTTTGTGAGAACTTCGAAAGTCATAACAATAATGGCGGGAGTGAATGTCAAAGCCGAACGACCCATTTTGACAAGGCGAAGACTTCGAACAAACATACAAAGTACAAATGGTTGAACTACTTAAGCGCCTCATCGTATCCCTTAAGGAATCAAACCGGCGTAGTTCATGCGGGAGGCACACATGCCAAGGACAAGATATCGCCCGTGGCGGGGGCAAAATACTGGCCCGAAAATGCAAGCCGAGCATAACTTATGATCATGCAAAAGAAATGAAACACACATGCGGCAGTTATAAGCTAACATGCAATAGTCTACACTACAATGTAGAAAGGATGTAAGAATTATGCAATTCTCAAAAGCGTCTCACTCGGAGATACAATACTGTGCGACTCGTCCGGTTCCACGGCGGTAAATGGCCGTACATACAATATCGTGCACGAAAAGAAAGCAAACTTGGCGGTACAATATGATTAACAACATGCATGTCATATGCAATGTGAATCTTGAATGATATGCAATATATACAAAACTATGTATAGATGATGCAAATGAAAATGTAGTGCAATTAAAACTAAATGCAAACTACATGCGAGGGCAATTGAATCATGATTCAATCATGGCGGTTCGAAACCACACAAATGTCAAATAGATTGATGGAGGTGACAAGTCCGTCTCCCATAGAGCGATGTCGATCTATGAGTACCATACGGACACAAGAACAAGTATTGGGTGGATTGACATAAGTGGGGTAACGACCGTGACGAAAGAACAATGATCCTAATCTGGGATGCAACAATTACACTACAATGTAATGGAAATGGATAAATGATACAATGGATATGGCACAGCGGGCCAAACCAAATCTTGCCTAGGAAAGGCATGTGCGCATACAAACCATGTCTAACACAGAAGCGGTGCGCTACCCTCAAAGCTTCGGACACAAAAGCTCGGCAGTGTGTTTTGACCACGAAAAATATGGGCACATACCAGACCAAGCTCAACTTGGAAAGGCGCAAGCCATAGGTGGAAGGAGATCACGGTGGATGCATGCAACTAAATGCAATGGAGGTGGATACAATGGATATAGCAGCGGGCCAAACCAAGTCTTGCCTAGGAAAGGCATGTCGCATACAAACCATGTCTAACACGAAGCGGTGCGCTACCCTCAAGGCTCGGACACAAAAGCTCGACAAGCGTAGCCCGACCACGAAAAATATGGGCACATACCAGACCAAGCACAACTTGGAAAGGCGCAAGCCATAGATGGAGGTGATGCAATGGATGCATGCAAGCTAAATCACGATGAATATGGATATTCTGAGAAAATGCATGACATATGCACTATACTACAATGATGATGCATGACATATGCATGTGTGTTTTTTTTTGAAATGCAATGCATGACATATGCAATATTTACAATGATGCATGACAATGCATGTTGATGCAATAGCTACGATTGCGATTTTCCCTATCTTACCAAGCAGGCGATACACTAGGTTGGTTCGGTATCGAGTTGGCGTGAACCGCCGCCTCAACCTATGGGGCTTCCATCTGATTTCAAGCGGGGTTCATCCCCAGGTATTTAAACGGACTTTAGTCTCGGAAATTCGAACCTTTGCGTTCTAGGCATAAGTCGTTCAAACTCTAGTTTTCACCGTCGAGTTGGTCTTCTAGGAACTCACATAACCGCAGACGGTGGCTTTACGGACCACGAAAGTCGTTGAGACACGACAAACACCAAAAATTGCACCTTGAGAGGATTTAAGGTCTCCTAGGCGGGATGTATGATGTATGCATGACAATGCATGTTTTTTTGAAATCTTGGCATGTAGCGGCTTTGAATGCATGATAATGCAAATGGCGGGTTTAAGGTCTCATGGGACCTAGGGGCAACCGATGAGGTCGCTAAACAATGCGATGGAATGCATGCCAAATGCAATGAGGTGCACACCTTAATGCAGGAGGTCTTTCACCTCCAGATTTAAGGTCTCCTAGACGTGCGTGTTTAAGGTCTCGCCCGGACCGGGGCAAGAACCGTTACCACGATACTCAAGTGCATGCAATGCAAATGAGGCAGCGCATGAGGCGTCGTGTCTCGGAAGATGGAAAATGAAGTGCAAAAGCGAGGCGTCGTGCCTCGAGGCGCAATGAAATGCGAAATGAGGCACCGTACCTCATTTGATGGAAAATGAAGCGCCAAAGCGAGGCGTACATGCCTCGAGATGCAATGAAATGCGAAATGAGGCACCGTACCTCATTTGATGGAAAATGAAGTGCAAAAGCGAGGCGTCGTGCCTCGAGATGCAATGAAATGTGAAATGAATGTGACGAGGTACACTTTAATGCAGAAGGTCTTGCACCTCCAGGATTTAAGGTCTCTGGACCGTGCGTGTTTTAGTCCCGGACCGTGCGTGTTCGGTCATGCCGGACCGCATGGAAAATGAAATGCAAAAGCGAAGCCGTGGTAGCACACCTCACGGGACTCAAAATGAAATGCAAAATGAAGCGATATGACCGCATGCCATATGACAATGCAAAAGCGGTGCAAATCGCAAGGGGCGTGCAAGATGGCGTGATCACGATCGCCGAAATCACGATGGATCTTGGCGTAGCGCTGCAGGGCAACTTTTGAATCTCTGTAAATGACAAAAGGATACAAAAGGATACAATCTACTGCTTCAATTTGAGTGCCACACGAAGACCTGATCCGAAGTCGAAACGGAGGTCGGTTGAACATCGGAGATGCACTTTATTTCTTTCTTGAGCTATGAAGACCCAAAACCCCTCAACTTGACTAAAAATGGCCTTGGGGACACCATCGGCTGGGTGGGGTAATCACCGGCTGCCACCGGCTGGCTGAACTCGTGTCGGCACAAAAAGTGCCGTAGGCACTAAAATAGTGCCGACCGGCCAAAAATAGCTGATCGGGGGCAGGTTTGACAATTTGCCTCGGGTCTTTTAAAATAGGGTTCCAAACCCTATTCTAATCACTTCCCCTCCGCCGAAAATTCTTCCTCTCTCTCTCTAGAGTGTTTTCTCTCACTTTTTCATCGATTTCCGCGCATTTCACGCCCGTTTCGTCGTCCGATTCGCGTATACCTTCGCGTTTCGAACACTTTGAACCGAATATTTCTCCATTTCGGTGTCCCTTTTGCTATTTTCGCCTTTTCGGGACTTGTTCCCCTCGATTTTCTCTTCATTCTTGTGTCTTTTCACATTCCGACCCTTCCGGCCATTTCCGACCCTCTCGGGGTTGACTTTGTCGGTTGACTTTTAAATATTCGGCCCATTTTTCATTTTAGGTCATTTTCTCGCTACCACTACCATGGACGATGATGTTCCACATGTCGGGACTCCCTCGGACCATGAGATGGACCCCGGGGTCGAGCTTCTCCCATTGAGCGAGCGCCCATTCGATCCGGCGACCTATCGCCCGGCCATCCACGTGCTACCACCCGATGGACGCCGCCACTTCAGCGGCTTTGTGAGTTTTGGACCCGAGCTTTTCTTTGCTGTGGCGGCCTCCCACTTGTCTGCTGGCGCCCGAGGGTAACATTCTCGTCTTTTATTTTCATGATGTAGGATTTCTGTCAGCGCCATAGCTAAGCGAACCCATTAAGCGCTTAGTTAGATGTCTTTGTCTTGTAGTTGATTGCGAACAACTTCTGGCCGACACTGTTTAGGACCGCACATGCACACACACTTCACTAGTCTGGATCACCCAAACACATGGCACACATTGCCTTTCTTGGGATTCGCCGACACCGGCGCTTATTTGATCTGGCTTCGCCGCATGCTAGATTTGCACAAAAACTACACCAACAGCGGACACATCACCGTTGTAGTTCTTTGAAACATCTGAGATCTGGCTTCTATTTGAACGTCGAAAAGCACACACACACGCTGTTTACACCAATCCTCATAGGAGCACTGGCATGTCACAGACCGTAGCCCACCTACTGGTAAGCTGAAACCCGATATCTGCTTGAATCTGAAAAATGTGCACACGTACCGTGTCTGCATGCTAACCTTCACAAACACACTGACACATCACAGGCAGTAGTCCACCGCGATACACTGAAGCCCGATATCTGCTTGAATCTGAAAAATGTGCACACATGCAGGTGTTTACTTGGAGCATCTAAAACACCTTGGCGCACCACGGGTTTGTAGTTTACTATGAGCACCGGCACCGGTTTACTGTTTGAATTTTAAAATTTGCCGCATACGGTTGTACCAAGCGCATATCTTCATATGGCTTTGCAATTTCTTGATTCTGAGGATTCCCATACTCTCATGGTATGGGAACATTACCTTCGCGAGTGGTCAATGCCCGTCTTGGAATTAGCGCATTGTGGATCGGGCGGCCGGTACCTTCTGCGAGGACTTTCGGACTCTCTACTTGCGGACCTCTTCTTGCCGCTCTGGCGAGAGGTGGTGGGACACCACCGATTCTTTTCATCTATCGGCGGGGACATGGCGATGACCCCTTCGACTTCTCGATGCTCCGGCATCGGGGTGAAGTGATCCGATCCCTTTGACCTGAACATGGGCGAGTGGATCGCCGCTCGGGTTTATTTGCTTTCGGCGCCGCCGCTTGTTCGTCGAGGTTCGTCCGCTATTCTGGTTTGAGAGTGCGATTTAGTCACGGACCATCTTTGGTGGGCCAGCTCCGATGACCGAGGCTGGCGAGAGGTATGCAGCGGCTTCCTCATGTTTTTGCTAGGGACCACCCTATTCGCCCGGCCAGGCGAACAGTGCCTCTCTGCCTCCTCGGCCTTGGTGGGCGTCCGGCCGGATTGTCTTGATATGGCTGGGGTGGGCGGCTCTGGCCACCCTTCTGGCTACATGAGCTCAGGTCTCCGTGGCGTGAGCGGTTGCTTTCGAGACTCTTGGCGAGCACAGGAGGTATGTCTTCTTCTCTGCATTTCATTTACATTCGTACTTTACGTACTCTGTACCTTGCACTGCTTGTTGTGCGTATCTTTGTACACAACGCACATATACCTTTATCTTGTTGTACCTTTGTTCTGCTTGTACACCTGCTCAATACCTTGTACAACACCTGACTCTGTTATTTACGCTTTATTACGTACTCTGCTTTATTCGATAATCGTCTTGGCGTCTGTTTTGCGGTTGTGGGTGTATGCCTACTTCCCAGGTGGAGCGATCTGGGAGGCGGAGACCCTCTGGTGTCCCTTCTCTCGCCGTTATGATGGCGATGTGTCCGAGCCGGGACACTTAGCTTCTTCGCCATTTCTTTGACACCATCACCCCCAGAGGTATGTTTTACTTACGATCCGTTTTAAGCTTAAGCTTTCAAGCGTACATTTCTATATCGATAGATAATCAAGCGTATTTCATTTGGTCACTGGCGGTAGTGGGCTCCACTCCCGGTGGTGATCTGAGATAGGTATCTTTGGCGCCACCGAGACCTCGCGCTGGGATTCTCTGGAGGGCGATGCATCGGGAACTGGTACTGGTGGCGCTTCTTGCGTCGAGACCACAGGATTGCCGGGCGAATAGTTCGATCCGGCCTCCGAGCACATGAGGACAGGAGGTTTTACGTGCGGCGGATGGAGGACTATACCCTTGGTGGCCGTAGATGTAGATGCCTCTGAGGCGAGGCGACTAATACGATGCGTCCGGACCTTCTTGATCACGACCTCTGGCGGGGCTCCGAGTTGATCAGTGAGACCATGGCGCCCGTGCAGGCGAAGCAGAGGAAGCGGCGGGGCCATCCTGAAGGGCTCGAGCTCATGGCGGAGAAGTCTGAGAGGGGCGAGGGCCAGTGGCAGCTTGCCTACTATGTTGACATCTGAGGCGAGTGGGGAGACCTACGGATCCCTTTGCTCCTCCTCCATTTGGTCATGGTGGCCGGCATTCTGACTTGCCTCGATGCGTATCACTTGTATTCTGCATCTTGCATTTGTTATTTCATTTCGGTTTATTCGGATATCCTGAGAATCTTGATATACTTAATACTTTTGCGAGCTTCTTCGAGTATACCCGTCGATCGGTGGGTGAATGCCTCCTGATGGGGATCTTTGCGGCGGACTCTTGGCGCTCTGGCCGTCTCTGACTTGCGGTATGCTCTCTTGACCCTGATCTCAAATCATACTCTGTTTACGCTGTCTGCTATCTCTGCACAAGAATCGATGAAGCGCTCACGGTTTTCACCTGCTGTACTCGCCTGCTGCATTCTATCTTGATAAAGCGCTCACGGCATTCACACTGCTGTACTCATACTGCTGCATTCTATCTTGATAAAGCGCTCACGGCATTCACACTCGAACCTTTGCATTCTACATTGATAAAGCTGCTCACGGCTTTTCGATGTGTTTGTTCTCTGTATTTTTGACCTCCTTTCGATCCCTCGATTAGGCGACACTACTCGGTGGGCCTCTGTCTCTACTCGGGATGGCGGGATATTCCCTCGTACCGAGAGGGGGCAGTCACGTGGGGAAGCGATTCACGAGCTCCAGTTCGGCGATGGTGAGTCGGGCGGGGGCCAGTCGATTCTTGGAGAGGCAGGGATAGCTTCGAGCTCGGGCTCCGGCGATGTGATCCGACGATGCTTTTGTGCTTACGCCGGGGAAGAGGCGAGGCCGACCCTTAGGCATGAGGCCTCTGGCGATGATGATGATTTTTCTTTGCTTCTTTTCCTTATTTCTTTTCTTGTACTTTTCTCTTTTTGGTAGATAGAGTACTATGTCTTTGCCCTTGACGAGTTTTACTTTCCAAAACTATGTCTTTGGAAAAGATTATATATAAAACAAACTTTTGTCTAAAGAGTGTTATATCTGTATGTCTGCGTATACTGCACATTTCATACTTTGCATCGCATTGCATCATACTACACCTCAAATGTAAATGATATTGATTTGTATCGACAATTGAACACTTACCTTTGTGATAATCAAATAACCAACCAACTAAGCGACAAAGCGGCTCATACAAACCATTGCTCAATCCGAACATATAGCCCATACTCTGGCGAGGATTGGGGCTACATCTGACTTTGCGATACAATACTCGGTTCATTACGCTGACAAACCTTAAATGAATAACCCAATCGACAAAAGCGGATCACAAAAGCGTCACGGTTGCGGTTGAAACACCCTCGGATGCCTCAAATCTTCCATTTCCTTTTCTTGCTTTGCGGATGTAAAACGGCCTGACATTACGAGCCTGAGCAATTGCCTTTTGGAAGAGGATGGGTTTTCAGCGAGTGTCGAGCCTACCACGAGACACGGCGAGAGCAGACTCAAGCGAAGAAACAAAAGGCACCACGACCTAGCACAGCGAGACACATTCGGTAGAGACTTAAAGCCAGCGTTAAGGCGGCAAGTCAAAAGACCACGACACCTGAGCGTGGACCTCAAATTTCGAGCCAGTTCCTCCGGGTAGGTTTCCCACCCCTTCTGATTTGCGTGATTCTCACATCACTCGACCCTCAGGCTCAGTTTTTCTCACAAAAAAACCCTTCTCTCACTTTTCTCTCAACTTACTCCTCTCTATTCTTTATTCTCTCGTTTTGCATCCCTCCCCGAGGTGAATGACAGGTGAATAGGAAGTTCTTGAGTTCATGCAAACCACGACTAGCTCATGACTATTTCTTACGGTAGATGGGGTGCCTTTACAGCGAGTGCATCTTGTGATGGGGAAAAGGCAGGATACTGGCTCAAGCTGTGCCCCTAGTTAGTTATTTTGACCATTTTTGTTTTCTCCTTAAAACAGTTTTGATCAAAATGAGAGTTGGATTAACACACTTATTGAATTTTTGATTTGAAAATCATGCGAATCAGGCTTTGAGCACTGAAAATTCTCCTTTTGGGGTCCAAACATGGTCCAATTTTGAAAATGGGATAGTTTTAGAAAGTAAGTCAACCTCGTGAAAATTTTTCAAAAACTATTTTTGCAAACAAGCGATGCTCAACGAGCCTGAAACTTACCCTCGAGATATGCAACCTCGGATCGGAGGTAATGGAAAATCGCCCCTTGCTTGAAGGGAATATAGCGGAAAGTTGCCCCTAGTTTGAATGGTAACTTAGGGCAACTTTTGGACCACGGATGGCAATGGGTGGCAGCGGAAAGTTGCCTTGTTTGGATGATGCAGCGGCATCTTGTGCATCACTCCTTATTGATGTGATCGGACCCTCGGACGCGGAGAAGTCGAAGATGGCTTGAATCAATATATGGACACAATCACACAGGAGGTGTTGGTGGTTGGGCTCAAGAAAATTGATCATGCAATTCGGTAGTTATGTAGGGCGTCGGATTAGGAGGAGGCAAGTGACCAAAACCATGGCATGGACTAAGGCGCTATGAAGCGTTGAAATTTGGACTTCAAGACGAAGTTGCCTACGTATCCCAAACATGGGAATCAAGCCTTACGTAGTTCCGGTTAAGGTACACTCGGGTATTTTAACCTTCACTATTTTTAAGCTCTAACTTTTGCCAAGGTGCCCAATGCGGGTTTTCGACCTTGCGAGCTATGTTTTTCGTTTTCATTCTTTTTCTTTTTCTTTTTTTCTTTTTTGTTCTTCTTCTTCTTTTTTGTATCTTGTATTGTATCTTTTTTTCTTTTTCTTTTCTCTTTTTTCTTTTTCTTGCTCTAACTTTTGCCTGGGTCGCCCTTTCGGGTTTTCGGCCCAGCGAGCCTCTCAAAGGGTAGAAGTGTTATCAAGTCCATGTCAAATGGTTTTGAGATTGAAGCCTTCCGTATCCAGGAGAGTGGCTGTTGATTTGCAAGAGGACTCATCCTCGGCTCTTCGAGCACATCTGACATTTTTGCCCCTTAGTTGAGGGTGTTCTGTTCTAGCTTTGCAAGCTTCTTCGGCAGTCGACCTTCTGATCGACTTTGGTGCCTCATGTTAAATTTGCTTCAAATTGGGCCATCTGAGGCGTTTACGATAATTGATTGCTTGGACATTACAGATGAATTCAGTTGAACAGAATAGATTGAACTATAGAGTGAGAACAATCCTAAATTGCACATTCTCAAGAGCAATTCCACAGGTCTTCACAAGTCTGCATAAAACATTTTGTTTTTGAAAGTTTTTTTTTTAAAAGCGATAAAATCGCTTCATGTTGAAGATAGTGTGGAACGATGCAGGTCGAGGCGGGGTCCTTCTCGTACTCATGTTGACAAGCGTGATTCCATCCATTAACTTAGCATGCCTCTCTTTCTCTCAAAGTGATCAAAATTTTGCAAAAACCGAGGAATTCCTTCCTCTTTGTTTTCCTACGGTGTTGAAAAAAGTTTTGAAAAACTTAAGTCAAAGCAATAATTTTTAGGGCACAAGAAGCGGTAGAATGTGTTGTCACCCATTCGAATTTTCTGGCACAACTAACCCAATACAATCAATAAACATGGAAGCACGGTAGCCGCGGCTGTTTCATTCAAGTTTCCCAGGTGTGAACTGGCTCCACAGCGGAGGGGGACCCAAGAAAACAAAAAGAAGCAATTTACAAAACAAAACGGTGCCTGAGGCAACAACCCCGAAGTCACCTGGTATTCTATACAAAAGAGGGACTCATTACAATTAGGCAGACCCTTAAGCAAGGTGACTCAAAACAATGAGAGACTCAAGACAAAACACAAAAAGTGACTCGACACCCAAGTCGGGATTTACAAAATTAGCATTGGCGGTGCTCAAAATCTTGCGTAAGCGCCATATCCAAAATGTACCGGATATTGCCCATGAGCGGTTGAATCTCAATTACATACTCGCGATGTCGGTGTCCTCGTATCTGTGTCCTCACAATCCAAGAACTCTGTAGTGACTTGGCGAAGTAGGCGGGAGGATGACCTTGTTATCAATCAAATCACATGCCTCATGGCGGAGGCGGAAGCAATTGTCGATGGCATGGCGGTGATGATGAATACGCCTGATCTTGAGTGGCATCATGGCTTTCTTTGGAAGGGGCTTGGGGAGGCGGCCTAGGATCGAGGGTGTGAGATGCCCTTTTGGCTAAAATCGAAGTGCCTAGACAGCGGCATGTAGAGAGGATGGAAGGCCTGCGCCCTCGGGCAAGTGCTTGAATCGAGGACTCTTGCTAGATGCACTAGCGAGCAGATTCGTGAGTGCGACCTTGGGTTTCGATCCTTCAGGATCACGTGGGAGTGGGAAGAACCTTCTTGGCATGGCCAGGGCCTATCCGGTTCTCTGTTGCTGGAGCGCCCTCGAGGCGAGCGGAAAACTTATCATCCACAATTTTGGTTACAACGCGGATATCTGTTGTTTGCTCATTCCCCGGCCTTCAAAGCACTGGGCGCCTGACATTTGTTCAATAGGGTCGGCCTCGGCCTTTACTTTGTCTTTGCCTCTGGCCTCGGCTGGTGAGAGGTTTGGGTTGGTCTTGGTACATCCTTTGTTGTGGGTGGAGGTCATCTCCGTGATTGAGCTCGATCACAATCCGCCCGATGTCGGGGCTCTGGGGTTCGAAATTTCCGGCCTCTGATTGCAGCGGTGGCGAGTTGACATTAATGGCGAGATCCGCCACGGACCTCTGGAGCTCGCCTATCATCCCCATTAACTTTCGAATGTAGTGGGCTCATGAGCTTTGATAGAATTGAGGGTCAGTTGGGTGTCTGGCCAGGCGACCTAAGCGGGTGCGGCATGTCATGATAGCCTCATCTTGTGGGGTGGTTCCTTGACTTCGTAGCGGCCGTCATGACCACAATCTCTTACGAGTTACGCATTATGTTTGGTCTGCCTCGGCGAGAAGACACTAGGCTGATACGACTTGACTCTCTGAATCTCTGGCGAAGCGGAAAACAAGCGACATTTCATTGTCGGATCAAGCAGGTGTAGTCAAACAAGCGCACTCCACTCTTGAACTCTTGTTCCCCGAAGTCAACATCCCGAATCTGAATCGATGCATGAGATATAAGCGATTCTCAAAAACAATCTTGGTGCCCTCGGTAGGATCTGAGACTTCATAAATTGGTATATGCATTCCTGTGAGAATCGCTCTAAAAGCACATAGCGGATAAATGAGAGCCAATACACCCCTATGTTGGGGTAGGGTTTCCCTGTCCTATTTTGTCGAGAGCTAGGGTTTCACTATGCCTTGCGGTTTCAAACAACCTAAATCGGGTAAGCAACTTTGTCCTAGTTTGGAATGGTCACTATGGATTCGACTATGCACTAGGTCGAATGGTCAAAAAGGGTGCCGATAAGCGGGGTTTGTGTTCCCCATCTTGGCGAGCCATAAGCGGTCAACCTTACGGTCATGCCTTGACAAGACAAGCCTCCGACAAACCGCTCGGGAATAGCGGATGGCCAACACGGTGTCCTAAGCGCACCAATGCACATAATGCAAAGAAACACATAAGTGTAGTCAAAGCAGGATATCACGAGTTAGTCAAGCTCTCTAAAGTCCCCGGTAGTCGCGAAGCGTAAGCGCGCGTGGGCTTCACTCTCTGATTCGGACTCGATTTGTGTCGGTTCATCTGAACCAAGAGTCCAAATCAAACCGTCGTTTGAGAAAAGCGATTTTTTGAAAAGTAGTGCCAAACATGGACTGCTTTGCGGATTCTGAGTCGCCACCTAAATATTTTTAATTGGGAAATTTAGGAAACCACGACTCGGTGCGAAAATACCGTCCGTCATCATCACCAAAGTGGTCTTGGCTCGGGGAGCTTAGATGCGATCGGGAAGGTCGACTATGAGCACCCCTTTCGCCGGTCGAAGACCGGCCTCTACTAACGTGATATCCGTTTTTGAAAACATTATGCGTTCTTATTCGGTTATTAACCTAGAATTACTATGTGATCGCACAACACAAAAGTATAGACTAGATCGCCTAACTTGGAAATAAACATTGCATATCCGTTTTGTCTCGAAAAGCGTGTTAGATTTCTTTTGCTACTACAAGTAGGCTAAAATCTGGATTTCAGCGAGTTGTTCCAACTCGAGCAATCAACCTCCACCCACGAGGCATTCAAATAGTTTATCATGTAAGCAACTAGCCGCATGGTAAGCCTACTATCATAGTAAACATTCACACGCATGCGATATGCTAAAAGCGTAAACACTTACCTCGTACTCGCGCCAAAACAAAAGCTGGTTAGCAAACATGCATGACCTAGTTCATGTTGAGTGGCTAATGCAACCTGAGAAATGCAATCTAGAGTAGGCTCGGCTAACCTAAACATGGCATGTGAAATCTTGCGAGTAGCATGTATTCAATTTGGAAATTGAAAGTTACGATGCGGTTTGTATGATGTCTGAGCGGTGCATGTAAACAAATGCATGAATGCACACATGCATTGCATAAGGTATGCTAAAGTAGGCGTGCCTTAATCTACCATAGCGGGTAAATAAAGGGATAGAAAAAGTGGGGATTGGAAGACATGCACCCACTCACGCACACTTATTACAGTTGCGCCCTCGCTCGGAGGGACCGAAAGAATAATATACAGAACCGAATAATTAATTGACTATCCTAGCTAATTAAATATTACAAATCAATTAAATTAAATAAATAAACTAATTAATCTATTTAAGCGATAAATGCCTCGGAAGGAGGGCTGACTGCCGCGTGTGCCCGGGACTCGCTCGGAACTGCACTGCCGTGCAAGTGTGCCTCTGTTTCCTCTGCTCTCCTTCTCTGAAAATTCCCAAAACTTCGGGAGTGCCTCTCAGAGCACTGGGGAACTTCACCGGCCGAGGCAGGGAGCTACCGGCTAAGGAAGGAAGCCACCGGCCCTGAATTTCATTATCGGCTGCCAAGAGGCAGCCCGACTAAGAGTGCCGATCGGCCCTTATCCTGCAGAACACATGGCCCAGCAATGAGAGAGGAAACCAAAGGCAAGGCAATGCAAATCAAAGCATGTATGCAAGCACATCCCTCATCATGCTATGGACTCAAGAGGGCATGTGCCTCGATTCCGGACCATCAATCGCGCATTTCCATGCGTGATGATCCTAGAACCAAGAATGCACCTTCACTTTCAAATGTATGCAAAACACATAGGCACAAAAGGGGTACCAAACCTCTATCAAACTCACTTCAAGAGGCTTGGTATGCATGTTAATGTGGTGCAATCCTAAGCATGTCATCTAGGATGCAAGATGGACAATATGATGCATTTATGCAAGCATACAAACAAGCATATAATACAAGCATGCAATCCAATGGAATAATGGACTTAGACATGAATTAGGCAACCCTAAAAGGCCTAAGATCGTGGCCAACATGCCTAGAAAATGAGACCAAATGCACACACACATATGCAAGTGTTAAGGCCCAAGACTTAGGCAAACCAAAGCAATTCTCATGCATACTTAAAGAGGCCAAACATGGACTAATAGCATGCATTTAAAGCTCTGAAATTCATGTTAATCATGATGCCAAATCATGCAATAGAGCATTCAAACAAAGCATGCAAATGGCCTAGGCTTAAAAGCAAGTCAATAGGGCATTAAACCACACTTAGCACAATCATACATGGCAGTATTCAAGCCCTTAAAGACAAAGTTTTAACACATAAAACTAAGCCTAAATGACCACCTACATGGCATCTAGGAAGCATGGAATCTAAGGCATACAATAAGGCCTAAACATAGAGCACTTAACACAAGCTCTTAAAAGCATTAACAAGGCCACCAAGGCAATCAAACAAGCATGTATGAAGGACTAAAATTGCATGCTAGATGGTTCCAACCATCAAAAATAAAACCAGCATGTCATACTACAAATTCCTGCTTTTCAGGCCAACAAGCCAAATACAAAGAGGCTACCAAATACATCCCAAGATTAGCCAAAATAGCTATGGACAGAGCTAAATCATGGCAAAAGTAAGCACAAGCTTCACAAATCTAAGCTTAAAACATGCTAGAAAATAGGGCAAACAACCTAGGCATGTTAAGGCATAAAAAGGGCATTACAAGGCAACTATACTAAGCATGTATAGGAGACCAAAACCGACTTGAAAACATGTTATATCATGGCAATATAAGCATGGAAAACAAGCCAAACATGCTCAACACACACTCAAACATGATGCTCCTTAAGGAAGCAAAATTTGTCATTTTCAAGGACATCAAGGAGAGGGTGGCCCTCTCCTTCTTGAGACTTCAAGGCATGCTCTTCACCACTGAAATCCCTCAAGATTTCAGTGGTGAAAAATCTAAGACAAAGTCTCGGATCTCTCCAAAATAGCACAAAATGGGACCTTTTCCAAGGTCTAAAGGGCTCAAACCTCCCCAAACCACAAAACACTCTTAATATACAATGAAGAGGGTTCAAAATCAGAACTTTTTTGTGTTATATGCTAAGCTCAAAAACTATTTTAAAGCAAGTAAAAATAGAGTGCAAAAATGGGGAATAAAGGGTAGTTTTGCTTACCCTTGGAGCCTTCTTCACAAAGGTTGTGGTTGATGCTTCCTTGAGCTCAAAATCTGTCAAGAACCTCCAAGAAAGACCTCTAGAACCTCGTTGCAAGGAGAGGGTGAAACACTAGGTGTTTTAGTACAATAGTGTGAACTAAACACCTAGTGTACTAAGAGAAAAAAGAGATATGATATATGTATCTAACTTAACCTAAAAACCGAGCTCGGCTCTCTAACAATGCCTAAGGCTCTGAATAATGCTAACCCTAAATCGAGAGGGAGAGCTTTCTTCTTATACTACTTGCAATGACTTACAAGCTAAGCCAACAAGACTCATCCCTCCATACGTGTATGGAGGAAATATCTCAAAAGCTATGCGAAAATATCTCGAAAGCAAGTGCACGAGTAATTCATTTGGGCAAATTGGTCATTCGCCCAAAATAGTGCGGCCGACCGGCACTATATAGTGCAGTGACAACTCTGACCAGGTGGCCTCTAGCCCCGGTGGTGTGTAGGATGCCTCACAAAGCATTCCCTGCCCTTCAAGGCAAAACACAAGTGTTTGGTGCAAAACCAAACACAAGCAGTCAAGTTCGGAGGTCTGAGGCGGGCGCGTGGCGAGAACTCCGGGAACTCCAAACGAACACAAACATGGATAATCACCGAGTGTTCCAACGGTGACGTCCAAGTCTTGAGGACGGTCAAAAATGGGGTGTCTACATGTATGGATTTCTAATCGGTTTCTGTTTTGGCTCGGAGTACTCGGTGAGTTTTATGCTTTAGCATCCTTGCATGCATGTGATTGTTGCCATGAATAGCATGCTTACCATGAGGCTATGTGCTTATGTGATATAACTGCCTGAATGCTTGTGGGTGAAGGTTGGGTTATTTGGATTGGAACAACTCATCAAATGTTTGTTTTAAGCCCACTAGACAGTGGCAAAATCATGTTTTCTAAGCCCACTTGAGGGTGGCAAAATCCGCATTTTAAGCCTACTTGCGAGTAGCAAACCATTTTCATAAACAAACATGAAGTGTTTTGTTCCAATTCAGACGACTCAGTCTATACTTGTATGCTGTGCGCATCACATAGTAACCTAGGCTAATAACCGGAATAAGAACACACAATGTTTTCAAAAATAGATATCATGGTTAGTAGAGGCCGGTCTTTGACCGGGCGAGTGGGGGTGCTCACGAAGTGACCTTCCCCAATCGTACCCAAGTTCCCGAGCCGAGGCAACTTTGGTGATGACGGACACGTGGCCTTAGGCAACGAGTCAGGGTTTCCTAAATTTCCCAAAATAAAATATTTAGGTGGCGACTCTGTATCTGGCAAAGCAGTCCATGTTTGGCACTTCTTTTCTAAAAATCTGTTTTCTCAAAACGATTTGCCGGATTTGGACTCTTTGGTTCAAGATTAAGAACCGTAACACAAATCGAGTCCGAGCTGTAGCGAGGTCCCCCGCGGGCTTGTCTACAATCCCCTCTCAACATGATTGGCCAGTTTTTTCTTCTTTTTTTTTTCCCCTTCTCCTCCAATCACCACCCGCCACGTGTGTGTGGGGTGGTGGAGGTGGTGATTGGAGGGGGTCTCAATCATGACCCGTGAAAGTGGTTGTTATGCATTGAATGATGTCTGTCACTGTACAAATATATGTATATTAGTGATTGACACATGTAATATGTATGTAATTTCAATAAGTAAAATAAAATAAAATACTTACAATATATATTATATTTGATTTAAGTGATAAAAGTTTTTTTCATTATATTATTTGTTCATAGTTTGAGTTTCATATCCATTATTTGTCAAATAATGGTTTTTTGTCCATAATTCGAGTCTCACGCCTATTATTTGTCTAATAATAATTTTTTTAAATGACAAAATGAACACTTGACATTAAAGTGGAGGATACACTTGGCATACACTTGGCACTAAAGTGGAGGATAGTTTCACGACACCAACTAAGGTGTTCCTTTTATTAATAATATAGATAAAATGTTATGAACTCACCTTATTAATTCATAATTTATTTTGAATGTATTTGTGTTTGTACTTAATGAGAGTTAACCTCTCTATCACTAAGTACTTGCCTTACAATTCAACTTCCTATTGAGGAAAGTTGAATCATGACCTTTCCTTATGACTAAGGCGTTAAGAAAGTCATGATGGCTTAGTTGATTTCCGAATGTGTTTGTGTGGTAGAAATTATATTGATGAAGTACAAGGTTTATGAATAAAATGAATTTGAACGCTGATTTTTTTTATTTATTTTTATTTTTTTGAGTAAATTTTGATTCATAAGTCGGAATTTGTAGTGTTGATATATATATATATATATATAGATAATACCAAACCCACAAACTCATATCTTGTCTTCCATTTTTTGTGGATTAAAAGTTTGTGAATTCACAAACTCATATATAGTAATCTCCAATTCATAAATAGTAAACCATCCTCCACTATATATAGTAAACCAATCTGCAATACTATTGTGGTTTACTATATATGTTTCTGTTCTTGAATCTGCAAAACAGTTTTAGAGTTTGTGAGGGAGGAGAAGCAAAAAGTTTTTACAAGGTTGAGCTTTTCTGGTTCTTCTTTCTCATTACAAGCAAGGAGGTTTGAGTTCTTCATCTCTATAAACCAATCACTTATGTGAAAGCATTGTGCTACTACTATGATCAACTTCTATATTCCTAGTTTTTTTGCTCTTTACTCTGTTTAAACCCTCTAATTATCATCTGAGAGTGTTGTATTCGATTCTTGTTGTGATCAGGACTCATAAACAAAAACTAAACAAGTTTTATGTGGTTGGACAATTAGCCTACGTCCACGGACAGATTTACTAATTTTAGAAAGAACAAACAACAAATACAACAGTGGAGGCGGAGACAACACTCTCAACTTAACTCACAGTCACACACACACAACTCTCTCTGACTTCTACGTCTCTGCTGCTACTTCCTAAACCCATCACATACACTCCTATTTATACACAAAATGGGAGAGCCAAAGTCAAGTTTGGCCACTGCCGACAAGCTTGATGATGGCCAAACTACAAAATCTAGCTCGGTTGAAAACTCATTTCCAAAATCCGTAGCTCGCTTCTTTTTCTTCAGTTTGCAGCCACTATTGTTGACAACTAGGGCTTCCAATCACATGGAGAATCTGAGCCAATATTCAACAATTCTGTGATCGGTTTACGTGTTCCTAAACTTTTTCTTACAATTACTAGTAACAACACATTTTACTCTGTTTTAAACCCTCTAAGGGTCAAATATATTTAAAGCTGCACTTTCAAACCGATTCTTGTGTGCAATGCAGAGTTCTTCTTTGGGCAAAGAGGGTTTGAGACTAAGAAATGGAGGGCCTATGGACTGTGTTTTGCGGGAATCCGATTGTCCTTCTGGTAAGGCGAGCCTTGCACCATTGATTTCATGTTTGTGACGGCCTTCGTGTATCAACCACACCATGATTATTTGTTTTGATATATTGCTCGTGGTCGTGTTCTTATTCAATGTCATTGGAAGAAACCATCAAAGCACTTTCGTGGTGTTCTGGCGTTTGCAAATGATATCTGCCATTTTCAATGGGGTTTTGGGATTGGTATACTTGATTTTGGGTATTTGGATGTTAGTCGATAAATTAAGGTTGTCCCGGTCTGTTTCACCTCTGCATTGGTGGTTGCTAGTTTTGTTTCAAGGACTAACCTGGATTCAAATGGGCCTGATGATTAGGATTAGATGAAAACCTTTCCCTAAAGCACCCTTGTGGGGATTGTCAATTCTTGCCCTCTTGTTTTCTGCAATTGCTTGTTGTTTGTCTCCCGTCGCCGCCATTTTTATCAAAGAAGTGTCAATTAAGGTAGCTTTGGATATCTTGTCCTTTTTAGGGGCAAGTTTGTTGCTATGCACTTACATGGGTTACAAATATGAAGAAATTGATGAGAATCTATGTACCCCTTAAGCGGTGAGGTCGATGGAAGTAGTAAAACCGAGTCTGTTGTCACCATTACTCCATTTGCAAAGCTAGGTTTTTCAATAAAATGACCTTTTGGTGGTGAACCCACTGATGAAAAGGGGAGGAGAAAACACTAGAGCATGAAGATATACCCAAATTGTGCGAGGAAGATAAAGCACATGCTTGTTACTTGCTATTCACAGAAAAATTCAATGAGAAAAAACAACTCAACCCATCATCCCAACCATCGGTTTGTGGACAATAGTTTCATGCCCTTTGGAAGGAGATATTTATGTCGGGATTGTTCATACCGCTAACGCTTGTTGCTCTATCTCTTGGTCCACTTAATCTCAACACCTTCTTTGAGGTTGCGAGGGGCAGAGAAAGTTTCAAAAATGGTGGGTATGTGTTGGCCATCTTACTTTTCTTTTCTAAGAGCATTGAGTCCTTAGCACAAAAGCAATGGTATTTCTGACGCAGACTTATTGGTCTAAAAGTGAGGTCTTTGCTAACAGACCATTTATAAAGCAATTAAGACTATCAATGCTTGAAAATGATGCACTTGGCCGGTGAGATAATGAACTATGTTTCCAATCGATGCTTATCGGATTGGAGAGTTTCCTTTTGGTTTCATCAAACTTGGACAACGAGCCTCCAACTCTTTCTTGCCTTGATAATCCTATTCTGCCGATCAGACTTGCGACAATTGCATCCTTGGTGGTGATAATTCTTCTTGTGCTTTGCAATGCCCGCTTGCAAAATTGCGAGATAAGTTCGATCTAAGCTCATGGTGGCCCAAGATGATCGGCTCAAGGCTACTTCAGAGGCGCCGGTGAACATGAAGGTGTTGAAACTCTATGCGTGGGAAAGTCATTTCAAGAATGTCATCGAAAACTTGAGGAAAGTGGAATATAAATGGTTATCGGCAGTTCAAATGCTTAAAAGCATACAATGGCTTTCTCTTCAGGTATCCGGTGTTGGTCTCAATCGCCACTTTTGGGGCATGCTATTTTCTCAGTGCCTTTGCATGCTAGTAATGGTTTCACATTTGTAGTGACTTTATGACTTGTTCAAGAGCCGGTTAGATGTATTCCTGATGTAATTGGGGTGGTTATTCTAGCGAAAGTGGCATTCTCTAGGATTGTGAAATTTCTCGAGGCGCCTGAGCTAGAGAACACAAATATCAGGCAAAAACGCAACATGGGAATGAAGAGCCACAGCATTTTCATCAATTCTGCTAGTTTTTTGTGGGAAGAGAGTCCGTTAAAGCCCACGCATAGAAATATTAATTTAGAGGTTCGAGCTGGTGAAAAGGTGGCTATATGTGGAGAGGTCGGTTCAGGCAAATCGACTCTTCTGGCTGCAATCCTGGAAGAGGTTCCAAATATCCAGGGAACTGTGAATTCTTGCTGCTCACTTCCTCTCATTCATTCATAGCTATTAAGTACACCTCAACTTCATAACCACTGTACTATTTTTATACTAATCCTGCACTGTTCTTTCCCTAATGCTGTGTTTGGTTGGCAGATTTGGGGAGGGATTTGAAAAGGGAAAGGGAAAAGGTGTGTGAAACTATGTGAAATATAAGCATGATTTATTTACATTTCACTATCTTTTCTATTTCCCTTTTCAAATCCCTCCCCAAATCCCCCAGCCAAACACACCATAAAAGAGGCCATTAGAAAAATAAAACTTAGCAAGGTGTGGAGTTTTATTCTTTCGCTAATTGTTTCCTCATTATGTGTCAATTTGTTGTAGTGTAACTCGCTCCCCCTTTCATTAGATTGGGGGAAATTTTGTTGTCGATGACCAATTTGGATTCATTTGCTCTATTTTACAGATTCATGTATACGACTATTGCCTATGTTTCTCAATCAGCATGGATCCAGAGCGGAACAATAAGAGAGAATATTTTATTTGGGTCGGGATTGGATAATGAGAGATACTAGGAAACATTAGAGAAGTGTTCCTTGGTGAAGGACCTTGACTTGCTACCCTAGGGTGCCCCCACGGAACTAGGGGAAGGAGGGGTTAACCTCAGCGGTGGTCAGAAGCAGCGGATCCAACTTGCTCGTGCACTATATCAGGATGCTGATATATATCTGTTGGATGACCCATTCAGCGCTGTTGATGCACACACTTGTTCGAGCCTATTTAATGCAATGTAATTACTTTTTTTTAGTGTAGTGCAATTTTATTCATTGTGGCAGGAATATGTTATGGCAGCTCTTTCAACGAAGACGGTCTTACTTGTCACCCAACAAGTGGATTTTCTTCCCGCATTTGATTCTGTTTTGGTCAGTTTAACTTCTTTGGGTGCTGTCTTTCACACTGTTTGTAAAATCCAAATTTTTATGTGTAGAATTATTTTTGGATAAAGTAGTAATTAAATTAATTTATATGGGTCATTTTAGTAATATCAAAGAATTAGTTATGAGGTGTTTTTTTTAATTTTTATTACTTAGATGGTTAAGGTTGTAATTTTGGGAGATTGGGTTATGGGCCCACTTGGGATTTAGGTCTTGGAAACATAGAAGCACAAACAAATAGAGGTATTGATGTTGTGGCTGCTGCGGCAGATCTAGCAGTAGAGAGAAAAAAAAAAAAAAAAAAAAAAGAAGAAGAAGAAAAGAAAAGAAAGAAGATTCATAGATTGGTGATTTTGATCTAATCATCTCTTGGAGGTAAGATTTTTTTTATGGTACTCCTAACTATTTCTTTAGACATAGTATCTTGTATGTTGATTGGGTGTATGTATTTTGGGGTTTTGGAATTTACTTGTAGACTATAGGATTAGATTATTACATTATAAAGAAAAGAATGATGGATGCATCATGGTGATCAATAATAATTGTTTTTGTGGTATAATATTTAATTAGGTTTGTCTGATTGAAGTGGTGGAGCTGGGTGTTTAGAGTTAGTATTGGAATATTATTTTAGGCGTTTGAGGTAAGTAACCCTCTATCACTGTTGGTTTATTTTTTATTCCTATCGAACCGTTTAAAATCATAAATATTTATTCATAGCTTTCCTGTTCTCTTAAAATAAAATATGGGTCAAGTATAAAACAACATCGAATATTATTATGAAAGTTATTTGAATATTTTGTGAAATTATTCTGAAAATTGTACCCAGTGTTTATTCCGAAAATATCGAATATTTTATTTAAAAGTTGTGTATTGTTTGAATTTTGAACATCACTCTAGTCTGACTATGATTTGGACCCTAGCCAATGGGGGTTATTTATTGGCACAGAAACTAGTTTCTTTTGGGGCTTGACCACCAGCCTAGGTGTGGTTTTGGGCCTTGTCACGGGCTAAGTGACTGTAGTCATTAAGACTTGGGTTTTGTGAATCGATCAGTGAACCATCTGAATATCGATCTATAAATTTTGGATAACGAAATTTCATCGAGTTACCCCATTGACTTTTAATTAAAATGTATTGCTACACTGTTTATTTTCAGCTATGAAAGCATCTTACAAATAATCATGTCATTTATTGATTTGTATCAAAAATTATATTTATTGGTTATCTACTATTTAATTACTTCTTTTTGATATACTTGATCCAGCTGGCAGTGATGGTTGGTTATTTACTAGGCTGTCTAGCTTACCCTTATTTTTTTCAGATTCAAGAGAGAGAAATTGGGATTTTTTACATATGGGAGTGCCGAGAGTAGGGCTATGGATTAAGTACTTGGATTATTATTTTGTTAATGGATTTTAATAGTGGACTTGGTGGAAAATTATCATAATGTGCCAAGAGTAGAACTATGATTTAAGTACTTAGATTATTATTTTGTTAATGGATTTTGTTAGTGGACTTGGTGGATAATTTCATACGATAAGAATAATCAATTTTTGTGAATTTTTGCATTATGACAATTTAAGGATTTATTTTGAGTATTTCACATTGTGGGTTATGTGATTGGATTCTTAGCCTTGTATGCTCACTTTTATGAGTGTGCGGCGTTGTCACAGAGCTTGGGGCGTGACAATGTTCTTCATAAAATTAGTTTTTTCTTCTTCTTTTTCTTCTCATTCTTGCTGCAATTCGACCATCCAACCACGATGACATAGCCTTAAAATTAAGCCAATTTGCTTACTGATCATTTCTATGAAATGGTGACTGACTCCTTTTTAACGGATTACTTAATTATAGTTCCAAACTTATACTTGTCTACATCTTTAATGAATCCTAGGACCGCAAGACTTTCCTGTTCTTGAAGTACCTCAAAACCTTCACACTTCCATATAACTTTGATGAATGCTTTTAATGGCTGGTTTGCCCAATGCTTTTTTAGTAGTGTTTTTTTAATAAAAAAAATAAATAATCTTTTTTGTGATAAAGTTGCTGCTAAAAAAGTTAACGGGCTTGGAAAATGCTAGAAAAGTTACTTTTTCTTATTAGGAAAGTCTAGCAAGTATGAAGGTTTATATGGAAATATGAAGGTTTCAGGTACAAAAAAATTGAAGTACCTCAAAACCTTCACACTTTTTTCTAATTGTGAAAGTTTAGGAAGTAGGTTTTGATTGCTGAAAAATGAAGTCATACTTCCATATAACTTTTTTGGATCTGTCACAAGTAAATTTTTGAGGAACGAAATTCATTTAGTGTGTATAGCCAAGTGAATATTCTATTTTCTACTAGAGGTTGTGTCCAAAGGAACTAACTATATATAACATTGCTAAGTTTCATCACTATTAAGCAATCTTGGTAATAATTTCAATTCTTTTGGTTGACCTTGATGTCGGATGGAGAAATTCTACAAGCGACTCCTTACCATCGATTCTTGGCTTCAAGTCGAGAATTTCAAGACCTTGTCAATGCACACAAAAGAAAGCTGCGCTGAAAGGCTTGAAGAGGTATCTTCTTCTCGAGCGTGAAACGTCTACCAAAGAGATCGAAAAACTCATCTTTGAGAAATCTAAAGGGGACCAGTTGATTAAACAAGAAGAGAGAGAAGTAGGAGGCATCGTTCTTAAGCCTTACATGCAATACTTAAATCAGAACAAAGGCTACTTGCTTTTCTCCGCGGCTTCTATCTGCCACGTTGCATTCGTGATTGGTTCAATACTACAAAACTCTTGGATGGCCGCTAATGTTGAAAATCCTAATGTTCCCACATTGCGATTGATTGTAGTTTACTTGGTGATTGGATTTACTTTGACACTAATTTTGTATTTTAGATCTTTGTCCATAGTTGCTCTTGGTATGCAATCGTCAAAATCTTTGTTTTCACAGCTACTAAACTCCCTTTTTCGTGTGCCCATGTCATTTTACGACTCTATGCCTTTGGGAAGGATACTGAGTCGGGTAAGCATCTCAAAACGTTAAACTTTTTGTATTTGTGTTTTTTTGGCATTGATATTCTTGAAACTAACCCCCTTTCCTCTTCTTTGTTTTCTTATGTTATTTTTTCATTTTTTATGTAGGTTTCAGCCGATTTGAGTATTGTTGATCTTGATGTTCCCTTTAGCTTTGTCTACAGTTTTTCGTCTACCATAAATACCTATGCTAATCTTGCTGTCTTGGCTGTTGTTACCTGGCAAGTCCTGATCATCTCCATACCAATGATTTATTTGGCAATTCTCTTGCAGGTAATCTTGCGAGATATAATACCTTTTTTTTTTTTTTTTGATGATTGGGAACTCAGCCTAGGCAGGATCCTTTGGACGAATGACGCTGGGTGTGTAAACTCGAGATTTAGAAGTCAGCCCCTAAGACTATGAACCAGGCAAACGAGAGAGGAAATCGAACCTCAGACTTCCTAGAAACCTATGCCGGCACCTAAGACTATGAACTTGGGTGATCGATTATCCAAGCCTAAAAAGTACGGACACTTCTAAGAAGGTAACGTGTCGTGTCTGACACAATATTGGATACCGACACGACACTCGTTAGACTCTTCCGGACACTTAGATATACATGAAACACATCATAAATTTGAATTGGAATCTAAAGATTAAACAATAACAGTGTAAATTTATATCTGTTCTTCATTTTTAAATTTATTATATTTGACTTAAATATTCATATATTTGACCTATAATAGTTATTTATCTTTGACATATAATAAATATATAAAATTATATATTTTGCACGTGTCTCCTAAGTGTCATGTCTTGCATTTTTTGAAAACTTCCAGGTTGGTATATCAATGTCTGTCACGTGTCTGTATTTGTGTTTTTTAGATATGAGCTACCCCTAGGAGCTAGGAGATATATGACAATTAGATATGAAGTGAAATTTAGCAAAAACACGTGGACAAACAGAGATTTTGGAATTGTTTGGAAATAGGTGAAATCAAATTAGGTAAGTAATTGAGGTGGGGAAGTCCTTGTATATGTGTTTGTAGAAAAGGTAAAAATGTAAAAGGATAGCTTGTCATAGTGATATTTTTCACCAATTCACATGTTATCATTATATTTGACATTATATTTGCTTGAAGTAAGTATGCATCAAATTAGAACTATGTAAGTTTCAACTATTTTGTGACTACAAGGTTCTGGGGAATCCTGTTGGATCCATGGAAAAAAATAAAATTAATGTTGCATATAACTTTTTATTTTTATTTTTATTTTATATAAATCAGATGGTTTGCATTAAATATGATTAAAATGGTAAACTGGCATTGATTATTGACAACAGAGATACTACTTTCGGCTCTCTGCATGGTTTTGCTTCCTCCTGGAACTTTCAGCTCTGGTGGGTGGTACTTTTCTAATTTTTTTTTTTTAATTTTGTTTTATGTATAGTTATTATTGCTATATCCCAAGCAAATTAGAGTTCTTTTGAAAACAAAAAGTTATTTAGGGTATGTTTGGTTACATTTATATTTATGGTTTTCTTTTTAATATTTAAAAAAAAAAATTGAAAATTGGAAACAAAAACTAGTTTGGCATCTATTTTTGTTTTCAAAACTTCACAAAATGTACTAAATTCTTGTTTTAAAATCAGAAGTTAGTTTCACTTGTTTAGAAGGAAAAAAAAAAATTCATTACTACTAGAAAAGGGAGTATTGGCCACGGAACTTTTTGCGACGGTTTGAAAATCGTCGCAAAAGCTATGTTTTGCAACAGTAAATGGCGCCGTCGTCAAATAAATTTTTTTGCGACGGAAACTTCGAGACCGTGGCAAAAAATAGTATTTTACACGATGGTTTCTCACCCATAGTTTTTTTTTTTTTTTTTCGATTGTTTATTTTGTTTTGCGACGCCATTTATTCTTCCGTCGTAAAAACTTTTATTTTTGCTTCCCGCACCTTCCTCTTTTGCCCTATCTTCCATATCCTTTCAATATCCTCTTCTCAGATCAACCCAAAAAAGGGGAAAAAAACCGTCTATCTTCTCCAGTCGCCTTTGTCTAACTAGAGCTCCTAGTAGTCACAACCCCAACACCACCAGCGTGGGAAGAGGTAACCCTCCTCTCCTCTCCTCTCCTTTTCTTTCCTCTCACACTCGCTCGCACAGACCCTCACAATCTCTCTCTCTTGCTCTCGCTCTCGCTCTCGCGTTAGGCTCAAAGACTTTCTCAGAGTGGCGCGACTTCCCACGTTCTCCTCCCAAGCATCCAGGTATATCTCTCTACTCTCCTCTGCTTTCCTCTGCTGTTCTCTCCTCTTTTTCTCTTGTTTCGCCTTCATTGGAATCAAACCCTTTTCATTGGATTTAACCCTAAACACCAGTTTTAAAAAAATTAGGTTTTGATCTCAATTGAAAACGGGAAACAAGTGGTCGTTCTGGATCTGTTGGATTTTCCCATGAAGTGTAATATGGATATAACCTCATAAAGCGCCTACCCTAATCTCTGCAAGTATACATTTTAATTAGACAAAGCCTCATGGTAGTTAAAGCTTTACATATTTTAATACTTAACAAAAATCAAAACTCTGAAACATGTAACAAACACTATTAAAATAAATTGACAACTTAATAACAGAAAAATAATAAAATAAAAACATGCCCCTCTTGGAGTGGGGAAATTCGTGAATATTCTACATGAAACTCCAACGTGAATCATTCAATACTAATAGAATTGGTGTTCCAATGCCGTTCTAGTTAGGCAGTCTTGTTGCATATTTTTTGTGTAATCTGAATGTTAACTCCTTGCCGTTTGTCTTACATGAAAATTTCATTTGAAATGTGATTTTGCGGGAGGTTATTAGAATTTAGTCAAATAGTTTTGGCCCAGTGAATTGAGATGATGCAATGAAGAAATATTTTATGCTTTTAAAATAGGAATTTTCTAGGAATTTTATGTCTTTATCAAAATTGAGAACTTGGGGAAGATGACAATCAATAATCTTTTTCATTGAGTTAGTGTTAAATTTTCTAGAGGAAACAGAACATAGTAAGTATTTAATTACAAAATTTGTGATTCCTTGAATTATTGTAAAATTTAGTTAAATTTAACAATAAGAAGAAGAATAGAGAAGAAAAGAGAAATTTTATGCTGGAATGGGAAAAGAGAGATTGAATTAGGATTCTCCCCATCATCCTCTTGTATTAATATTAAATTGGTAACTACAAATACACTTCCAAGTTTACATAACACGTAATACTTATCATGCCCAACTTGCAAATAATGGGGTGAAAATTCTTACTACCAAGCCTTTTAGTGAGTACATCTTCTAACTGACATACAAATCAAAACCTTGCTCAACTTTTTCTTAATAAACTGTCTGTCAACTTCAACATTCTTGGTTCTATCATGTTGAACTATATTATGAGCGATGTTAATGGAACCTTATTGAGAAAAACCATAAACAACATTCGAGAAATAAAAGAAACCCATAAAGCTTCATTTAAGCTCCAATTACCTCAGCTACTGCCTCAACAGGCTCCTCAGCAGGCCTTTCCATTTTCACTCCAACATCCTCCGTAGAGTAGTCACCATGGACCTCCATCAACTTGCCAAGATCAAACTTGGGAGCTTTCAAGATCTTGACTTTGCGAATGAAGACATTCTGCAGCAGAGGGTAGATTTACACCCCTAATCACAATATAAATCTTTTAGTAAAACCTAGAGCCACATTAGCTCCCAAATTCCATGAGCCAAGCTGCCGCGTAAGCTCACAATATAGATCTTTTAGTTTCTTGAAACTTCTAATTTTTAATGAAAAATTAAGTAGTTTTTCTCTTTTCAATGCATCTCAAATTATGAATAACTTTGCTTATATTCACAAATTTATATTTGTAATTGCAGTGCGTCATGAGAAATTTGCCAAAATAATTCTCTTTTTTCTTGTTTGTTGGGTTCATTTAACAGTTTCTTTCTTATCAGTATTTTATTGACAATTTCTTGCAAAACTGATTAATTGCAATGAATTACATACATGAGGGAACCGATGATGACATATAGGTCAAGAACAATTTTAAGTTGAAAGATTACTCAATTAATGATATTCGTGTCAATTTTTATCAAGTGAGGATTGGCAACTGAATCATAAAACTGAGGCAGCAGTGGGAGTGCTGGTTGTTGTTTTGTTCTGTTAATGCTGGTGCTATTTTCTTTTTATTGTTTGCTGTTGGTGTCTTGCCAAGGTTTAGTGTGTCAACCTGGTTGAGATATGTTCCACTAGCAATGATGCAATGTTATCACCCAAGTACTAGATTTGAAAACAATTCAAATTTGCAAACGTTATAATAGCGGTTAGTGTTTCGATAATGATACTTCTCCAACTCCGTCAACGTTCATGCATTCCATAGCTATCCCAAACATGCAATTTCCAACACGTTCTGTATTGAATAATTGCATACCATAGCAAATAATAAAGCCTTTTGACTTGAGTACAATTCTATAGCACAATAAATGTGTTCTTTAATGCTATCGACTATTCTCTTATCCCTTCTATCTCTTTCTATCTATGCAGCTATAACAGCTTTAATAAAAGACCCTATTCTATCCTTTTACAATTGTTTGAGGAGGAAAAACTAACCGAATAGTTACTAAAGCTAGACACTTTTAGTTGCCAATTGTAGAAGACTTGCATAGTGCCTATCCAGGCCTATTCAATTGAGGAATAAAGGCTATTTCTCATGAATGATGCAAGACAACATGTTGCTGTCCTCTTCAAGTCTTTTGTTGGCCTTGGTTGGATTCTGTTCCACTTATTTTAAAGAAGCTCTTACTTCTATATAGATTGTACCTTCTTCACTTAAGTAAGATATATGTGTGTCTGTGTATGTATATTCAGTTATTGGTTTGGGACCTTGAGTAAACTGACCCTGCAATCCATAGCCAAACAAAGTCATCGCAAAAGTAATTTTTTTGTGATGGAAAATCCAAGACCGTGGCAAAAAATAGTACCTTTTGTGACGATTTGTTACCCGTCATTTTTTTTTTCTTTTTTTGCGATTGTTTTATAGTTTTTGCGACGCCATCTATTCCACTGTCGCAAAAGTTTTTTTTTTTCCTTCCCGCGCCCTACCTCTTTCCTTGTCTTCTACCCTTTCAGTATTCTCTTCCATTAGATCAAAGAAAAAACCTAGTCGTCACTCTATCTCTCGCTCCCAAATGCCTATCTCAAGCCTATAAAGATGCAGCGTGGAAGAGTTCCAAGTTACCCTTCTCTCCTCTCATTTTCTTTCATCTCACTCGCACAGACCCTCACAATATCTCTCTCTTGCTTTCGCTCTCACTGTCGCCAATTTTCTATTCCTCTCTCTCTCTCTCCCTCTCTCTAAAATGTCAACCGCGAACCCAAAATTTCAGTTTGCTTTGTTGGCGCTCTCTTCGTTCGTTATTCTTACAGACCAATTAGAAATGCAAAGAAAACCCTAACTTTCATTCCCTTCAATTTAATCTCACTCCAACAGTACATATACATATACATGTCCCCGTCTTCTTTGTGAATTCCATATATGTATGTATTGAACTTTTCTTTTTCGAAAGGTGGTTCATGCTCATACCTTTGGATCTTGAAGAACTGTTCTTGTTTATTCAGATTTTTCACCGTCAATTTGGAATCAGGGGTACGTAATAGGTATGTTGAATCAAATTTCAATTCTTTTCTCCACCAATTCGAGTTTGAAAAGGTTTGGGTGGTAGTTGATTGGTTTGAATAGGTTGTTTCATTGTGTGATACATTGGTTTGTGGCTGGGGTAGGGTTTTGTTGCTTGAATGATGTAGAGGGTGCCACTTAATTGTAGATTTGTTCAAATTCACTTTCAGGCTAGTTCAAATCCTAATTCAATCAGTGTGCGTTGTGTGTGTGCAATTTCAATCATATTTGGATTAGGGTTTTGTTTCTTAGTTCAATTTGGCAATTTGAAGGCTATCGTGGAGGAGTCTGAAGTCCGAACTGTAATATCTTATAGATTTGAAAAAAATTGAGGGTGGTGGGTTTGGATAGGGAAAGGGGGAGGTGAAGGGAAAGTCTTGGTGGCAGTGTTAGACAATGGAGGAATGGAAAAACGAGAATTCATCGAGAATTGAATCGAAGCGCGGTCATGAATGGTTAGGGGATGATACTGAAGTTGAGCCTTGCACAAAAAAGCAGGCAAAGGATGCTTTAAGTGATATTGAATTGGAGTCTTGTGCTAACAAGCATGAATTGGAGTCTAGTTGCACAAAGAAGCAGACAAATGATGCTTTAAGTGATACTGAATTGGAGTCTTGTGCTAACAAGCAGGTTAAGAAAGCTTCAAACGATGAAATATTCTCAGAAGTTTCAAACCGAAATTTGTCTCCAGCAGATAATGCTTGCAGCATTCAGACTATTAGTAGTCAACTGGTCGAGTTGGTGAGCAATAACCAAGTTGTTTCTGGTGAGAATTCGTCCACTTGTTCTAGGAATTTAAGTGTCGAGGAGAGCCTGAATGAAGAAGAGGAGAGTAAAAATGATACTTCTGGAGCAGTGTCTACGTCCCTTTTTGTATATGAGATTCCAAAAGATTTCAGCTCCACTGGTATTAGGAAATTTACCTTCAAATTCAGCAAGCGTAAGAAGGACTATGATAATCAGTTATCTGCAATAGCAGTGGGATCTGGTCTCGATGGAATTTCCCAAAGGAATCATTCAAAGATCAGATGATATGAATACAGAAATAAGTTCATATGGGAAGGTTGTTGATGAGAGCAGCAAAACTTTTTTACGTCAACCTAATATGGACCTGAAAATGTCTAAGAAGGTTCTTCCCGATAGTTATCCCACAACTATTAAAAAGCTTTTATCTACTGGGATTTTAGAAGGAGGTCGGGTCAAGTATGTTACTACTTCACAGGAGGTATGTTGTAGTTCCATTTTTATTTTGGTAAAATTTCACTCAATCTTTAAAATATGTGGAACTCTTATTCTGTTTCAAATGATTGTAGAGAGAGCTTCCTAGAATTGTAAAAGGCTATGGATATTTGTGTGGCTGCTCATTACGCTTTTTTTTTTCCAAAGTTAGTTGTTTTATCTCAATTTTTTTATTTTTATTTATTTTTTTGTGGTCGTTTGGCTGGTTTTTTGCATTTTGTTTGGTTTACCATACAATTGAATGGTATAAGTAGATACTCAGTGCTTATGAGTTTGAGTTGCATGCTGGTGGCAAAACTGGACACCCGAATGACCACATATACTTGGAGAATGGGAAGCCAATATATAGTGTAATCCAAGAACTCAAGACTGCACCACATAGTGTCAATGAAGAGTCTTTCCAGGCTTGGAAAGGTGATGCAGATTCCAAGCTTTTAATTTACTTTTTAGTGCTTTAGGCATAAGCTGTTCATTTTGCAAAAGCTCTTCTTTTTAGTTATTGAATTGATTTTGACGTTCACTTTTACCCTCAGAAAGTCTCCAAGAAAACAGTCATATGGTTAAAACTGAGAAGAGACATCACATCAGTGTTCCTGGGATGCACTTTTCTGTTGTTTATCTGACACTATTTATTTATTGGCAGTATGTATATCAGATTTTTACAACTTGTGATGACCTGCTATTAAAGAAGCAATTTTGTTACATTCTTGGTCAACATGTAAGTCTTGTTTTTCTGCTATTCCCTCCCCCCCCCCCTCTCTTTGGAATCTTGTTATTCATTTTAATCTTTCTTTTGCTGTTTCATTTCCCAATATTATAATAGTGGTGGGTTCAAGATTTGTAGAATTCATATATTTCCTTAATGAATCATGTATCCATTTTGATTTCTTCTTGGCTGTGACTCTCAAGATTGCCTCTCCCATGAAATACTATAAGCTACTAGTTTATTCATGGAAATGGTATCTTTCCCTGTTCTTAAATTTCAGCTTGATTGTTGTAGTATGAGGTGTTGTATAGACTCTAGTCATGTAATTTTTATTGTGCTTCATTTGTTAGACATGATATCTCAATACGGAGTCTTGTCTATTGCTTTGAAATAATATGGCATGCCATATTTTTTATATTCTTTTTGGGTGAGATGTTGATGGTAAAGTTATTGTATAGATAGGGTGTGTTATACATGCCTTTAAAAAAAAGAAAAAAAAAAAAAGGATAGGTTGTATGATACACACAAAATCTATGTAGTTAGGTGCTTGGTTAGGAGCTAACATCTCACCTAAGTCACAGTTAAAGTCATTATGGCAAGTAGAAAGGCAAATGTAAAGATAACAGATGTCTTATTAGAAGTTGGGCTTGCACTATTTACCCTTTTTGCATGACATCTAGTTAATTTCCTTTTTGATTGAATTTAAATGGTTGTTTGCTCATTGAATTTCTTTCATACAACGTATAACTTTTGTTCTCGATGAAGAGATGTCTCGAGATGATGAATGTAGGGAGACATTGCAAGGAATTACCAACAATGGCAAGTTAAGTGAAGGTTACCTTATGCTTGCTCGTGATATAGAGGTCATGGAGCCCAAATCTTCGAAGGATATTTATAAGGTTGAGATTTCTAAGATATCCATACTAGTTCTTGATATCACCTTTGATTTTGATAGTGGAAGTAATTGTTGCATCTTAAAAAGGAATTTCTAAGCACATGTTATTCCTAAGTTGTTTTCTTCATTAAGCCTGGTATTATTTAACCAGACACATTTGCTTCATGGCCGCTAGTCTTTGGTTTAAGTGTTAATTCAACCAGCCAGAACTTGGCAGCTACATTTGTTAATGCATTTGTTAATGCTGGCTTTGGTCATGTAAAAGTGTGGTTCATTTACATAGGAAATTTTAGAGGCAAATATTTAGGGCAGGTTCATGTATCATTTACTGGTTTTATCGTCACGGGACAAGTTAATGACAGTTCCATCTGAAGCTTCAGGTGGTGGTTCTTCACGAAATTGGGTCTTTAAGAATAAAGCACATGGAAAAGCTAGTGCTGCAGCAAGTTTGGTATTGTGTTCTCTACTACCAGTCTATTTGTTGTTGTAAATTCTTTTATCGTAGGATTATCATTTTCACGCATTGTAGGGCATGATTCTGCTCTGTGGGATGTTGATTCTGGACTTGCCCAAATTGATAAGTATTTGCACAGTGATGACAAGAATGTCATTGCTGGTGCATCGTTAGGAGTTGGTATCTTGACTTGCGGTATTGAGCATGAATGCGATCTTGTGAGTTCTAAATGTTTTCTGCAAAAAAGACCTATGATTGTTATATTTGATTTGAAATCTAAGTTTTCTTTTTTGAGGCATTGCTACTTCTTGCTGATTATGTAGATAAAGAAGATTCTTCTATCAAAATTGGTGCAATAATGGGTCTGTGCCTTGCTTATGCTGGTACCCAATGTCCACAAGTGAGATTCCTTGCTTATTTTTCTTCCTTTTTTTTCTTTCCTTTTTTTTTTTCGTTTCGTTCTTTTTGGCGCTATTTGGAAACCCATGAAAATAATACTATGTGTGGTAGACATGGGCCACCTTTTTTTCACCATTTATGATTCACGAGGCACATCAACGGAATTATTCTATTTGTTTTTCCATAAAATGATGATCTTAGGTTGTGGAAGTTTGAAACTATATATACATATATAACTGTGTGTGTGTGTGTGTGTGTGTGTGTGTGTGTGTGTGTGTGTGTGAGAGAGAGAGAGAGAAATTTGATGAGCATCTATTCATTTCCTTTTCTTTGTATGTTAAATTTGGTTAAATTTGTTTAATCTAAAGAATTTCAGATTCATTTCATTCAATGAATTATACAGAAGATCTTTATGCCTTATATAGACATAAGATATACAGAAGATCACTAATCTAACTACCTAATCTTAACTGCCTAACCTAACCAAGCTTACAATAAGCTAACTATAGTTCTAACAGATTAATAACTGCAGGCTTTATTGAACTCTGAAGCTGGAGCTGCTATAGGATGCAGCTTTGACTGAACTGTTGCTGCTCTGTATCTACTGCTGCTGTGTGATTGAGCTGTATTGACTGCAAGCTGCAGGCTTCTTCAATCGCCGCCGCTCTATCTTCTTCTTGTGTGATTGAGCTACAACAGAAAATTTCCGCCTTTGCTCTATAGCTATAGCTAGGCATGGCTGGCTCTAAGTCATGTGCAGATGTCTTATCATAATCTACTATTTCTCAGATCCATAGTAAATGGTCTCCTATCTTTGGAATACAAAGACACCTCTTTACTTGTTTGTCCACTTTTTTTGTATGATATGTTTATTTTCAATTGAAGCTGACTAATTATACATTATTTGTCAGATCCGTAGTAAATTCTCTTGTGTCCTTGAAGATAAGAAAATGCCTTTGGATGTGATTGTATTTATTGCAATTTCATTGGGTTTGGTGTATGTTGGTTCCTGTGATGAAGATGTTTCTCAGACAATTATATCTGCATTAAAACACCGAAATGTGTCTAAATTGGCAGCCCCTCACTTGTCTTTTGCCTCTTGGACTCGACCTTCTATATCTTGGGAAGCAGGTAACTTGAAATCACAAGCTATGAATGTTTTTAATTAATACTATAATTTTATTTGTAGTGTATCATAGTTTGTTCATTTTTAAATCAATGGAGTGCAAGTCAGAAACATGCACACACAACTGTCACTTGCACTCCATTGATTTGGAAGTAGTGTTCCCATTTCCCATTTATATGATATTTTCCCTTTTTATTTTGGTGTTGTCTATGAAATGTTATTACTTAGTGACAACAGATTGCACCTTATAGACTTGGGACTTAATTGTTATTTACATCGTTCTTTTTTCTTTTCTTTTTTTTTTTTTTTTTGAAATCCCATCCTGTTTTTTAACAGAAAAGTGTGGAGACAACCGCAGAGATTTCAAAGACATTAAATACGAAAATTAGGACGCATTGTAACATGATCCTGTTTTCCTGTGCTTATCTTTGGGGTGGGATGTGCTCAAGGTGTTTACTCTAAGGCTTTCAATTGAATTGGAGTTCGCTCTGTTATGTTGATGAAAGTAGTGACCGTTCTTTTTTCACAGGTCCAACACCTTCAGGTCGGTGTGCCCAACATCTTAAGAGGAGAAACCCACCAGGACCGATTGTACTTGGAATTGCTATGGTAGCAATGGTGAAGAATTGGGTCTTGAAATGGTTATTATTTGTTAGAGCATCTTTTACTGATAGAGAGCGAGAATATCCGAACGCAGTTCCTTTGGCTCTTGGTCTCCTCTATATATCAAACCCTAAGGTAATCAATCCTTGGATGTGTTTACAATAACAAAAAATTCCTTAGATATCTTTTGCCAAGCTGAGCACACCTTGACAATGTTTCAATTGCAGTCGAGCAAGATTATATACTTACTTTCCATGGGTGATATTGCCAAATAATTTATGATTGGATATTCTAACCCAGGTAAACGTTACGGACACATTAAGCAGACTTAGTCACGATACAGATATAGAAGTAGCAATGGTATTTTCATATTTCTGAAGCAGTCAAGATTCTTTTTCATTGAATTGATTACTAAAATGAGATTCATCATTCTCTGTCACTGATTTTGCAATCTTTTGTGCAGGCCAAGCTTCTACCATTCTAGTTCTGTTATGAAACAGACAAAAAACTGTGGAAGGTCGTACCAAGAAAAGGAAAAACTTGTTCTCTCTATTCTCCCTCTCCCTGGTCAAGTGTCTTAGTTTTCTTGGTACTTTTATAGAAGTCTGCTTCTAATTATGGGATTTTTTCGGCTTGGCTTGAAGTCTTATTCTTATTGAAATTTTGCACATTGATTACAGGGATAATGATCTACATCGATTACTTTTCATGCCTAATGGACTTTTAGATGGTGCTGAATTGGCTCACTATTCCAAATGACAGGTAGTTTTTTCGATGCACTCTCTTCTTTTGCTAATGTGTTTATATTCTTCTCAATTTCTTCATTTTATATATTTTATTTTTTATTGCAGAGAATACTTGGGGGCTACAAACAAGGAAATGGAATAGTTTGTAGTTGTTGTCACACTGAGGTAAATTATTGGCACAACACTTATTGAATAAAGTGCTAGGATCCCCTTCTCTTCGCCCCCTTTCCCCCATACATTTATAGGTCTCAGTTATGAGATTATTTTCCTTTGGGAGCAGATTAGTCCTTCGAAGTTTGAGGCTCATGCTGAATGGTCTACTAAACGCCCACCATGAGTAGCCTTAAAAAACTAATCATTGGTTCAGTGATTGTGACTATGCTATGCTGAATTAATATTTTCCATTGTTTACTCCAGTTGTCGGAACATCTATACTTCTAGCGGACTGACGCTTCATGATATAGCTCTGTCATTGGCTAATGGACAAAATCTGGCTACTGGAAGCAGTGATGATATGTGTGCAGCATGTAGAGCTGGAGGGGATCTGATTATTTGTGATGGATGCCCTCTAGCTTTTCATGCAGGTGGGTATTTCCCTTGAATATACTCTATCTGTTTTTGTTATGATTGATGTTCATATTGTGTGGTTCTCATCTCTACGTTATACAGCAGACATTTAATTTATTTCTTATTTGGTGTTCTAGGAATTGTATTCCACCATTGAAGTGACTACTACGTGCTAAACGTAGAATAAGGTAACCTATGTAGATACTAGAATAGTTGATACAAAAAACTGTAGTGTAGATATGTCATGGTTTGGTTGTGTGTTCTTTCGAGTATGTGATGATATCTTCGTATATCAATATTGCAGCTTATAATCTTATTTATTTATTTATTTTTTGAAATAAATATCAAATATTTTACATTTTCTGTAACCATGAAATTAATTATATTGTAAATGATGATTTTTTTTTTTTTTGCAGATGCAATCCCTTTTGAGTACGTGATGATATCTCCGCATATCGATATTAGAGCTTACTATTGATATTAATAGATATGTTTTTTTATTTATATTGTTGATACTTTTGTTTTGTTTTCGATACAAAAATTTAAGTTCTTGAAGATAAAAAATTATTAGTATTGTTGGAGGATGTTTTATATATTTTTGTAAAGAATATTTGGTTAACAATTGTTACAAGGTACATATATTATTCTTGGTATATGATTTTTTGGATGTGGATGTGGATGTGGATGTATTTTAGAAAATATTAATAATTTGTATAGGGAATATTTAATTAAATATGATTTTATTAAAAATAATTTTATTGCGACAATAATAAACCGTCGCTAATGTAATTCTCATTTCCTTATATTTTATTAGCGACGGGTTAACTTGTCGCATATACATATTAGTTTCAATCTTTTGCGACGGTTTCAACTGTCGCAAATAAATCTTTTGCAACGGTTTAAACTGTTGCCAATATGGTATTAACTTAATACTACTTTTTTGGTGACATTTTAGACCGTCGCTAATAATACTTTTTGCGACGGCAATCAACATCATCACTAAAAATGCCATTTTTTCCCCTTTTTTTGTGTCAGGCGAAACCGTCGCAAAAACTATTGATTAGCCTCACTACAAGAAAGCGACGGTTTGTAACCGTCGCAAATACTTTTTGTCACGCCCCCTTCTGCCACCCCCCATTTTCCGTCGCTACACCGTCGCAAAAAGTCTTTTGCGACGATATATAGACCTTTTGCGACGTTTGAGACCGTCGCAAAAAGTCCGATTTTTAGTAGTGTTTTCATCGCCTCTAGCCACCACCCATCACTCATCACCCCCACCGGCCACCCCCACCTCTAGCCACCGTCACCAGTGAGGTCCTTTGACAACCACCACCTCATGCAGCTGGAAACTACCTCTAGCCTCTGCCAACCACTTCCCACAGGCAGCAACCACCTTTGATCACCTTCCCTTAATGAAAATCACCTTTAGCCACCACCTCCTACTAGTGGAAACCTTCTCTTGGCATAAATGTTGCCAAACAACACATTAGGGTACTGTTTTATACTTTTATTTTTCAAAAAATTTGCAAACTATTAACCTAAATGAAAACTGTCAACTTAAATAAACACGTCTGATAACGGATTTCATTTCCCCCCAAAAAAATGTAAATAATTTTTCAAAATTTACAGTGCTGCTCTTTTCATAAGCTGGAAGTGATGGAACTATAATCCACTAATGATTCCTTTTATATGAAATTTCTCATTACCTCATCTTATTTGCAGGATTTGTTGGAATGGCATTGTCCTATGGTCTCTCATTAAACATGTCCCTTGTTTTTTCCATTCAAAACCAGTGTACTCTAGCAAACCTCATTATCTCTGTAGAAAGGCTCAACTAATACATGCACATTCCAAGTGAAGCACACAAGTAATCGGCGAATCGCCGCCAACTGGCCAATAGTTGGTAAAGTCGAGATTCAAGATTTGAAGGTAATTTTTTTTTGTGTACATTAACATTAAATCCGACAAATTCTTAACGTCCCAACTGAGAAAATCTGATGTTGAAACAGATCAGGTATAGGCCTGATGCGCCAATCGTTCTCCGTGGAATAACTTGCACATTTGAAAGAGGGCACAAAATTGGTATCGTTGGAAGGACTGGCAGTGGGAAGTCTACACTGATCGGCGCTTTGTTTCGTCTGGTGGAGCCTGCAGGGGGCAAGATTGTCATAGATGAGATTGATAGTTCTACCCTCGGACTTCATGATTTGAGGTCGCAGTTTGGGATTATACCTCAGGATCCTACTCTTTTTAATGGGACTGTGAGATATAATTTGGATCCATTGGGTCAGCATACTGATCAGGAAATATGGGTGGTAATACATCAATCCCTCTTGTTTATTCAATTTAGTTTTTCAATTTGCTTAAATATGCGATTGTTTTTACTGTTTTAACAGGTTCTTGGAAAATGTCAGCTTGGAGAGGTTGTTCAGGAGAAAGAAGCGGGCTTGGACTCGATGGGTAAGAAGCCAAAGATTTTTACTCTCCATTTACCAGGAATTATTGCCTTGTTTTCTGTTTCTCATTTTCTGCTTTTGTTTTTAAATTTTTTGGAAACAAAAAAAAAGAAAAAGAAAAAAAAGAGGGTGTTTTCTTTTGTTTTTAAGACCGATTCACTCCTTCCTCCCTCTCCCACCACCTTTGGCCACTCTATCCACGGTTGACCACCAAATAAATAATTATATGGGTCCCACTTGGGTGGACCAATCCCTTTTTTTTGGGGGTGAATAGTAGGACCAATCCCAAAACTTTTTTCCCACCAGCAGATCATGGAGGGTCAGGTCAGCTCTGCCCATGTCATGACTATCGATTTTATTAGTTTGAGTGCGTTATGTCACTATGCTGGTTATACATTTCCTAGTAAACTATGAAGCACAAATACTTCAAAAAAAGTGTCGTACGAGTATCAGATACGTATTGGATACAGATACGCGTTTGATATGGTGGGATATGTATTGAATATGACAAATAAGTATCCGATTTTAAATTTTTTTTTTTTTTTTTTAAATTTTGGATACAATAAGGATATGGCAGGATACGTGAGGGATACACCAAATAAGTATTTAATTTTTTTTTATATTTTAATATGCCAAATAAGTAGGATGCTGACCTCATTTCTATACCCCTTTCTCATTTCAGTTGTGCAGGATGGTTCAAATTGGAGCATGGGACAAAGGCAATTGTTTTGTTTGGGCCGTGCCCTCTTGAGGAGAAGCAAGATATTGGTGCTCGATGAAGCGACTGCCTCAATCGACAACGCAACAGACTTAATTTTGCAAAGAACCATTAGGATTGAATTTGCTGATTGCACGGTGATCACAGTAGCCCATAGAATACCAACGTCATGGATAGCACCATGGTTACGGCCATCGGATGGTTAGTTACTTAAATTTTGTTCCTTTCTTCCTAACTCAATAGTGGATCCTGTAAATTCTGTAGCAGGATGCTATGATTAATTTTTTGCAGTAAAATCGGTAGAGTATGACGAGCGATTGAAGGCGATGAAGAGAAAATTCACTGTTTGGGCAACTTGTGAAGGAATACTGGTCTCATTATCAGTCTGCGGAGTCACATTGAAGCTTATGGTAATGTCTTATGTATCATAATGGGGATTTTGCAACCCCATAGAAATGGAGAAGATTAGAGACTGAAAATACCTAATCCATGCTATGCATCGCCCCGTGCCTATTTTTCGAAAGGCAATAATGATCGAGAGTGCTTTTATTAAAATATCTTGAGAGCAAGAACTTATACAGCTATAAATTTAAGAAGGATGAGGTGCACACACTATGCATGTGTGATTATATATAAATTTATGGGTTGATTTTGAAAATTAATTAGAAGTTATTGTGAATAAGTGTCAAAACAACATTATTGCAAGTTTAATTTTGTTAACTCTATTCTAAGGGCATCTATTAACATGTTTGAAATGGTTGTACATTATTTATAAAGCATGTATTGTAAAAAATCAATAATCATTGTAAATTTTGTTCACGAATGTTCTTTAGCCTTGCACCATTGATTTCATGTTTGTGACACGGCCTTCTTCGTGTATCAACCACGCCATGATTATTTGTTTTGATATATTGCTCGTGGTTGTGTTCTTATTCAATGTCATTTTGAAGAAACCATCAAAGCACTTTCGTGGCGCTACGCGTTTGCAAATTATATTTGCCATTTTCCATGGAGTTTTGGGATTGGTATACTTGATTTTGGGTATTTGGATGTTAGTTGATAAATTAAGGTTGTCCCAGTCTGTTTTATCTCTCCATTGGTGGTTGCTAGTTTTGTTTCAAGGACTAATATGGTTGCCAATGGGCTTAATGATTAGCCTTAGAGGAAAACATTTCCCAAAAGCATCATCGTGGGTTTTGACAATTCTTGCCTTCTTGTTTACTGCAATCGCTTGTTGTTTATCCCTCGTCACCGCCGTTTTTATCAAAGAAGTGTCAATTAAGGTAGCTTTGGATGTACTGTCCCCTTTTTAGGGGCAAGTTTATTGTTGCTACGCACTTACAAGGGTTACAAATATGAAGAAATTGATGAAAATCTATGTACCCCCTTGAATAGTGAGGTCAATGGAAGTAGTAAAATCGAGTCTGTTGTCACCATTACTCCATTTGCAAAGCTAGGTTTTTCAATAAAATGACCTTTTGGTGGCTAAACCCACTAATGAAAATGGGGAGGGAGAAAACACTTAAGGATGAAGATATACCCAAATTGCGCGAGGAAGATCAAGCACAAGCTTGTTACTCGCCATTCACAGAGAAATTCAATGAGAAAAAATAACTCAACCCATCATCCCAACCATCGGCTTTGTGGACAATAGTTTCATGCAATTGGAAGGAGATTTTGATGTCGGGATTGTTCACGCTGCTAGCAGTCGTTACTCTATCTACCGGTCCATTTATTCTCAACACCTTCATTGAGGTTGCTGAGGGCAAATAAAGTTTTAAAAATGAGGGATATGTGTTGGCCATCTTACTTTCCTTTTCAAAGAGCGTTGAGTCCTTAGCACAAAGGCAATGGTATTTTCGAAGCAGACTTGTCGGTCTAAAGTGAGGTCTTTGCTAACAGCAGCCATTTATAAGAAGCAATTAAGACTATCCAATGCTGCGAAAATGATGCACTCGCCCTGTGAGATAATGAACTCTATTTCCACTGATGCTTATCGGATTGGAGAGTTTCCTTTTTGGTTTCATCAAACTTGGACAATGAGCCTCCAGCTATGTCTAGCCGTAATAATCCTATTCCGTGCAGTGGGCTCGCAACAATCGCATCCTTGGTGGTGATAATTCTTACTGTGCTTTCATCTCACCTCAGCTTATTAACCAATTTGTTACTAATTTTTCATTTTAATTATACCCTGCAAACCCTGTCTCTCTCACTCACCTCTCTATTCTACTTCTATTATTTTTCACTTGTATGCTCTTTCTCATTACTCAACCGCAGATCTCATTGGAACTCTTCGTTGTTGACAGATTCACCAAGGATTTGCCAAATCTCATTGCAGGTAGTTTGTTTATGTGTGCAACTTGAGCTAATCAGAGTGTTAATCATGATGTAGAAATCATTTATTGAAATAATATTAATTGAAGACTTCCTTGTTTGGCACTGTTGGTTTAAGTTTCAAGTTGGTTTATAGTATTAATCCAAGACTTTTATACCTGTATTTTGTGAATTATGTAGTTTATATTCTTCATTAAGGATAGTATAGTCCTTTAGGTTGTTAGGGTTTGATTAGGGTTTAACTCTATTAGATTATATATTTGCACTTGTTTTTCTGACTAGCACAGCGAATAGACATCTCAAGTTCATACTGTTTTGCAAAGTTAGACTCAAGGTACATACTTTTCAAATAGTCCCAAACTTGTTTAGAAGTAGAATACTTGGAAAAATTCATACCAATGGTAGTTTAAATTGAATTATGAAACCAACTAAGAATTTGTGCATTTTCGTTATCCCATTTAGCAACATCAGCCTCAATTTCTTGAGATTCCGTAGGTCTAATAGTTACACCAATCACGTAGTTCCACATGCCTTTACCCATTATAAAATTTTTCATTACATGAGACCAATAAAAGTAATTGGTACCATCTAACTTAGTGGTGATAGCTTTTAATTTATCATCAGCCATAATACTATAATTAAGCAACATGGTAAAACCAAAGCACAGTGACTAATCAAAGTTGCTACTGCTATAATTACCCAACCAATTGGGTCAAACTTATAATAACCTTTATCACCACAAATATCAATCAAGAGAACCAAGGCAGAGCAGAGAGAGTGAGACTGATCCTAAAATCAGAAGTCAATTTCAGAGACAGGCAGAGAGGCTAATTTCATACCTTACCTTGATCGTGTGAACTAGAGGAAGAGAGAGAGAGGTCGCCAATTCGAGCCACGCAGAGGAATTACAGAGGGTTGCGATGAGGGGCTTCGATCAAACCAGATGGGGGGCTGCGATAGTCGATGATGACCTAGGGCTCCGATGCAATCGGATGAACACGTGACCTAGGGCTCAAAACCAGCAACCAGCAAGAGCCAAGTGCAACGAAGAGAACAGAGACCACAGAGAACTTCAACAAAGGCCTTGCAAAGAGAGAAAGGGGCTGCGATGGTCGATGATGACCTGCGAAGGTATGCTAACATCTGGGTTGTGGCTCTGATACCATGATAACAAACTTGTCTATATTATTGTTAAATGATCAATCAAAACAAGTACAAATATATAATCTAATAGAGTTAAACCCTAATCAAACCCTAACAACCTAAAGGACTATACTATCCTTAATGAAGAATATAAACTACATAATTCAATCTTGCTGAAGAAGTGTATATGCACCCTCCACCGGGTCTCTCTCACCCTCCTAATGTTGTTTGTCGTCTTCGCCGTGCTCTATATGGTCTCAAGCAGTCTCCTCGTGCTTGGTATGAGCGATTTCACTCTGATGCACTTCAGCTTGGTTTTCACCCTAGTCATTATGATTGTGCTCTCTTTGTTCGGCGCACTTCTGTTGGCCTTGTTCTTCTTCTCTTATATGTGGATGATATGATCATCACTGGCTCTGATTATAGTACTATTGAGGAGGTTAAGTATCAGTTGTTTTAGGAGTTCGAGATGAAGGATTTATGATCTCTTCCATATTTTCTTGGTATTGAGGTTGCTACTTCTCCTACTGGGTATCTTCTCTCTCAGACTAAGTATGCCCATGATATTCTTTCTCGTGCTAATCTCACTGATGACAAAATTGTCAACACTCCTCTTGAGTTGCATGCTAAGTTTTCTACTTCTGATGACGTTCTTGTTGAGGATCCCACTTTGTATCGCGAGTTGGTTGGGTGCCTTGTTTATCTCACCGTTACTCGTCCGGATATCTCCTATGTTGTGCACATTCTCAGTCAGTTTGTTTTTGCTCCTCGTTTCACACACTGGGCTGCTTTACTTCGTACTCTGCGCTACCTTCGTGGCACTTTGCTGCAATGTTTGCTTTTATCTGCCTCTTCGGACTTGACTCTTTGTGCCTATGTTGATGCTGATTGGGTAGGTGACTTCTTTGATTGCAAATCTACTTCTAGTCTTTGTGTTTTCCTTGGCGATTCTCTCATATCTTGGAAGAGTAAGAAATAGTCTGTTGTTGCTCGTTCCACAGCTGAGGCTGAGTATCATGCCATGGCTCATGCTACTTCCAAGATCGTTTGGCTTCGGTGGCTTCTTTCTGATATGGGTGTCTGTCTTTCTGATCCGACTCCGTTGTATTGTGATAATCAGAGTGCTGTCCAAATTGCCCATAATTCAGTCTTCCATGAGCGAACCAAGCATGTTGAAATAGATTGTCACTTTGTCAGACAATATCTTCATGCTGGCACTATTACTTTCCCTTTTGTTCCCTCCTCTCTTCAGTTGGCCGATTTTTTTACGAAAACTCATATTGTTGCTCGTTTTCGTTTTCTTTTTGGCAAACTTTCAATGCTTTCTGCGCTCGCATCCTCAGTTTGAGGGGGGGTGAATTATGTAGTTTATATTCTTCATTAAGGATAGTATAGTCCTTTAGGTTGTTAGGGTTTGATTAGGGTTTAACTCTATTAGATTATATATTTGTACTTGTTTTGATTGATCATTCAACAATAATATAGACAAGTTTGTTATCATATTTAAGCTTGTGAGTTTGGGAATAATTAAAAACTTATAGCCTGTGTAGCTATAGATGTTAGCTTAAACTGCTTAGTATTGGTATATCCTAAAATAACTGTTTCACTGGAATAGCCCTGGGATTTGTTTAAAATACGAATTGCCCCTTGTAGTTTTGGCAATTATATCCCGTCCTGTGAAGTTTATAATTTCATAACAAATGGCCTCTTTTATCAATAAATCAGCAAGTCAATTAACAGTTTTTAATGATATCAGAAATATATTTCAATTTTATAATTCAACTAATTTTATTATTGTATATGAGAACAATTAAAAATTTCATTTTGTCAATTAATTCTGCTAAATAAAAAATTCTTATAATGGGGTATCTGTAATTTTCCAAATTACAAATTACAAGGGGCAATCTATATTTAAGTAATCCTCAGGGGGTATATTTCTAATTCACTCTATTACTAGGCAATACTGATTGGTTCTTAGTTGGAAGAATATTAGACATGTATATAATGAATAATATATATGACATTTATTTTATTTACTTACTCTTCTAGTCTCTACTGCAAAATTATCCTAGCATAAATATTGTCAAAACTAAGTTTAGCAACAAAATGGAAGTTGATTTTATTGAAAAATTTAGAATAAGGTAAATCATCGAAGACTGTTGGGATTGGAATGAACATTGAGTTCCATCATTTTGATCGATGATTAAGTTGAAATTTACAAAGAGCAAATTGTTGTATGATAATTGTTTTATTAATTTGTTGTTAATGTGAATAGATAATGGTATACTCTTTTATGTAGTAAACTAGCGTTAGTTTATTTTCCATTCTTGAATTGGAATCTCATAGATTATATCAATTGGTAAAAAAAATATTATGCATGTCTTGTTTCGCAGAGATGAAGTGCAAGTTCTGTCCCTGAGTGCATAATTAGAGGGAATGGTGAAAATTGATGAGATCAACAAGAAAAATTCTTGCATTTTCGATTCGGGATGTGCTAAATACACCCAAAAAAATTCTCTCCACATCCATCAATTCGGGATGGTTGTTTGGGCTAGTAAGAGTGTCACCGTAGAGGTTGGTGGTAGTGGTGGCTTTCAAGTGGGAAGTGTTGGAACCACTGATAGTTTTGATAATCTTGGGGTAGACTGGATATTGTGTGGAACGGTTTATACTTGTTTGATTGAAGCGATTACGTGGCATTAAATTACTAGTTATTGTAAATCTGGTGTAGTTTATATTCTGACATTCTTGAACATTTCTGTCACGCCCCAAGCTCCGTGACAACGCCGCACACTCATAAAAGTGAGCATGCAAGGCTAAGAATCCAATCACATAACCCACAATGTAAAATACTCAAAATAAATCCTTAAATTGTCATAATGCTAAAATCCACAAAAATTGATTATTCTTATCATATGAAATTATCCACCAAGTCCACTAACAAAATCCATTAACAAAACAATAATCCAAGTACTTAAATCATAGTTCTACTCTTGGCACATTATGATAATTTTCCACCAAGTCCACTATTAAAATCCATTAACAAAATAATAATCCAAGTACTTAATCCATAGCCCTACTCTCGGCACTCCCATATGTAAAAATCCCGCTCAGCTCTACTCTTGAGAATCAAAAATAAGGGTAAGCTAGACTGACCTAGTAAATAACCAACCATCCGCCATTTGGATCAAGTATATCAAAAGAAGTAAATAAATAGTAGGTAACCAATAAATATAATTTTTGATACAAATCAATAAATGACACGATTATTTGTAAGATGGTTTCATAGCTGAAAATAAACAGTGTAGCAATACATTTTAATTAAAAGTCAATGGGGTAACTCGATGAAATTTCGTTATCCAAAATTTATAGATCGATATTCAGATGGTTCAATGATCGATTCACAAAACCCAAGTCTTAATGACTACGGTCACTTAGCCCGTGACAAGGCCTGTAACCACACCTAGGCTGGTAAAGCCCCAAAAGAAACTAGTTTCATGCCAATAAATAACCCCCATTGGCTAGGGTCCAAATCATAGTCGACTAGAGTGATGTTCAAAATTCAAACAATACACAACTTTTAAATAAAATATTCGATATTTTTAATAAACACTGGGTACAATTTTCAGAATAATTTCACAAAATATTCAAATAACTTTCATAATAATATTCGATGTTGTTTTATACTTGACCCATATTTTATTTTGAGAGAACAGGAAAGCTATGAATAAATATTTATGATTTTAAACGGTTCGATAGGAATAAAAATAAACCAATAGTGATAGAGGGTTGCTTACCTCGAAAGCTTAGAAATAACACTCTAACACCAACTCCACCACTTCAATCACACAAACCTAATAAATACAACCTGAAATAAATTAATATTTTTTTACATGTTACATACACCCACAAAAGCCCCACTATATTAGATTAATGTATTGCTTTAATATCCAAGAGATCAAACCATTCAACCCAACTTTAAAGCCAAACACACCCTTACCCATGATACAAAACTCTATTATTTCTATTACCCACCCAAAGTTACACTTACACATTGCACCCAATTCTCAAAACCTAAGTAGGTACCTATAGATCTTCCAAATCCCCTTAATGCATTGATTGTTAAATTCCTCAACATAAACTTAATAATTAACAGTAAAGACATATTTTACCTTAACCAATGGGTGTTCCAAAATCACCAACGTGCTGCCTCCAATCCCTATTGTTGCCTCACTTGAACCTCTCTTCTCTTTTTCTTTTCTTTTTTTCTTTTACCTTCTCAAACCCTAGCCGCCTATGGAGCAATTCATAGCCTCTGTTTTGTTTGTTTTCCAAGACTTAAAGCCATAATAAGTGGGCTTATTAACCTAATTTCTCAAAGTTACAAAATTACCCATCTAAGTAATAGGAAATATAATGCCATCTCATAACTAATTCTTTGATATTAATAAATGACCCATATAAATTAATTTAATTACTAATCTATCCAATAAAATAATCCTACATACAACTTGGGTTTTACAATTTCCTTTAATAAAAAGATTAGCATCATCAGCAACGAAAATGTGGGAGAAGAGTGGGCAAGATCTCTTAATTTTGAACAAGAAATTGTGTTGTTGAAAACAATTTAGAAGGCACATTGGCAACAAGCAGAAAAAAGTTTGGGGACAAAGGGTCTCCTTGACGAAGACCTCTAGAGGGAAGTAAAGAAGCTTACTTTTCTCAATTAGCAAACACCAAGTAGGAAACTGTTGAGACACTCTACGTAACCCATTGCATCAGAGCTTCTTCTATGTTCCTGGGGCCAGAGCTTTGAAGCAATTGGAAAAGAAACCTGAATATGCACATTGATGTCTTCATTCAAATTGAACCAAACTCCACTGCTATCATTCACCCTAATTAAATGATTCTATTGGCATCTCTAGGTTACGACTGCATGAAAGAAAGGTCATACTTTAGCCATCAGAGCCGAGAGCATTGATGAAAAAACATTTCTTGCCTTTTCATAAGAGTCTCCTTTCAGATTTCAGCATCTCTTGGGCCTGAAGGTTAGATTCCATAGGGGGTTGAAGCTGAATATCAGCGAACTGAGACTTTATATTAGCAACTTTAATCTTGTTATTTCCAAAAGTCATCTCAACTCCACATTTACATTTGCTCGACACCTTTTGAGCTTTTAAGAAAGCTTAAATATAAGGAACTAGCTTGAATGGCTTGCCACTTGGATTGAACAAGATCCTCAAGATTCGTAATTAGTTGACTAAATACTTTCAAATTTAAATAGTCTAGTCAAGAGACTTTTTTTAGGGGGAATACTTATGTTGCATAGACTTAAGTACAGGTGTTGGGTATGAGTGTACATATTTAGAGGTCGAATCCATTCAAACCTCAAATTTAAAGGTACTTAGACTCTAGAAAAAAAAGTTCATATTTTTATATTTTATCTATTATGTAAAATAAAATAGTATTATATGTAATATACATTGACAAAAAGGTATTTTACTCATTTTATAACAATTTTATGACATATATATATATATATATATATATAATAGTGTTATCTATAAATATATAAGGAGTGTCCAATGAGAAGTATCATAACCATATCCCACATTTTTATCCAAGTGTCGAGTGTCCGACATGGGTATTTAATTTATTTTGAGGGGTCCATGTAACGTAACATGGGGGTATACTACAGAACAATAGAAGGGGACAGTCATTAGAGCCATGGCATACCTCATGATATACCTAGCATATGGGAAAAAAGTTGTCTCCACCCAACTATAGCAAAAGCACGATCTAGTTATTCCCGAATATTGGCCCCGTTTGGTAGAGTTGTAAAAAAGTAATTATAGATTATAGCTTAACAGATTATAGCTTATAGCTGTGAACATTAGCTGTTAACCTGTTTGGTGCAGCTGTGGGATTATGGATTTAAGTAGCAGAGTAGTGTTTAATTAATAAGTTGTAAAATAACTTTTTACTGTATAATTGTCATTTCTGCCCTTATATGATGTAAAAATGATTATTTTGTCATTTTTTTCAGTTTTAATTTAAAAAAAATATGTTTCATTAATAAAAGTTAATATAATTAGTATCAATTAATATAAAAATTGATACATTTGCTAAAAATGTAATGGAAGTATTATTGTCACAATTATTTTCCATTATAAATTAATTAGTATCAATTAATACTAAAATTATTAATTAGTATAAATTAATATTAATATTTAATTTTTATTAGTATCAATTAATATTAATAATCAACAATTGTTATTAATTAGTATCAATTAATAATTAATTCATTACAAAAGTATACAATATTAATTTATTAATAATTAATACCAATTAATATTATTTTTTTAATTAATATTGATTTTTTTTCTTTTTCTTCAGAAATATACAATTTTTTATTTTTTAATTAATATAAAAATATACAGTATGAATATATTAATAATTAATACCAATTAATATTTATTTTTCAATTAATATTGATTTTTTTTCTTTTTCTTCAGAAATATACAATTTTTTATTTTTTAATTAATATTAATATTTGGGTATTGACGAGGGCATTTAAGTAATTTTAGCCCCCCGCACCAACTGTGCGTTTAAGTAAAAAATTTAAGCACCCCCTGACCAGCTTTTAAGATAAGCTGAGAAATAGCTTAATTTAAGCTATAAGCTAGTTAACTTAAGCTACACCAAACACAATATTTTAGTTAAATTAAGCTAAAAGCTGAAATAAGCAGCTTATAAACTTTACCAAACAGGCCTATTATCCTTCGCATTATTTTATTTTATATTTTACCATGTATATGAGGGCCCTTGAACAAGTCCATAAAAGCACAATGCAAGTAAGAGCTTTTGAAAATGTTCAGTCTATCCTTGCATTTCCTGCACCGAGCCAACTTCATTGAGATCACCCAAACATAGCGAAGGGTGTTGATTCTCAGCCGCAAAACCTCTAAGATAGTCCCAGAACTTCATAATTTGGTTTGAAGCATATTTTTGTCAGGTAAGGTTCGTGATTTCCTTCTTGTGTAACCCTTTGTTTTAAATAGATATTATTTCCTCCTTTATGCCCTTCTAATAAATAGTTTCCTTGCTTTTTAAGTAATACGGTTGCAGGAGGGAAACCGTAGCTGGGATTTAATGAGTGGTGCATCACTCTCGGTGGCATCTGGACGGCTTTCTCCTCATGTGTACAAAGAAATACAAAATTATGACTACCATCATTATCTTTTCCTTCTTGAACTTCCTGAACAGCGGAAGGTCAGATTTGCTCTCCATGCTTTCAATGTTGAAACAACAAGAGCCAGGGATATTGCTTCCGATCCCAAAATCGGCCTTATGTGCCTCCTCTGGTGGCAAGAAGCTATAGACAAGATATGTGCCAACAAATTAATTGAGCACCCAACAGCTCAGGCCCTGTCATTAGTAATGATGGTACAGTTCGTTCTGGTGAATGGATTGGACCTTCGCTCTGGTGAATGGACTAAACCGATCCAAGCTCCTCAAGCCCATTGGAGGACCTGCAAACAAGTCCAACGGGGAACGGGGTAGTCCCCCGGCGAACCCTCCGGTGTGTGAATTAGAAAGGGAAGTAGACAATGTAGAAAGAGAGAGAGAGATAGGAAAACTTAACCTTCTTCTTGTCTTCCAACTTTGCTTATATCCTTTGGTAATCATTTCACTTTGTTTACGTAGTTCGACCTTCCGAAAAGCTTGTAGTGGTTTACCTTGTTCAGGGTGAGGGGGTGCCATTTCGGCTGAGAGGTGTTGTCGCAATAAATGCTGTGATGGGCTGCATTAATGGTGATGTGTTGTGGCAATAACTTTGCAGATCTTTGTCTGCTAACATGGCCCGTTTTGCACCTGCCATGTGTCCGAGTATCATTGGCCTTCCCTGCTCAATTGGCCTCCAGCTGTGCTGGGTTTTACTATCCGGGTTATGCAATGGGGTCTAAATGGTGGGCTTGGGTCTGTTCACTGTGGGCTGTGGTCTTTGTGGGCCTATCCATGTCAGTAGTCCCCCATTCCCGAGTGCAGCTTCAATCCAACGAAGGGAATAGTAATGAGAAAGATGAGTGCGACCGGCAGGGGGAGACCGGCCGTGAGGGCGGCCGAGCGGGAGAGGCCAACCGTGAGGGTGTTGACCGCGAGGGTGGCCGAACGGGAGAGGCCGACCATGAGGTTGGCCGAGCGGGAAGACCGATCACAAGGCGTGCCGACCGCGAGGGTGGCCGAGCTGGAAGACCAACCACAAGGCGTGAAGACCGCGAGGGTGGCCGAGTTGGAAGACCGACCACAAGGCGTGCCGACCGCGAGGGTGGCCGAGTGGAGGGGCACGGGGCTCAAGAGGCGGCGTGTCACGTGATGATTTGAAGTGGAAAAGACAAGGTAAGGGCAGAAGTCAGTGCATCAGGACCATACACGTGGCAGAATTTCGGGGGAGAGGAAAGGTCAAGCGTTGGATCAGAAGTGAAACGTTAGGGCATTATTATGGGCATTGAAAAGGCAGTTTTGGTGGACGATTTGAAAATTTTTCAAACTAGCGAACATTAATTGGGATCCTTGGAATACGGGTAAACCGTGGGCTTTTGGTATTATTCGATTCACCTATTTCTTTACAAAAACTCAAAACCTTCTAAGTATCAGTTCCTTTGTTGTTGACGATACCCCTTTACAACATTTTTGTAACTTTCTTGCACCTGCATCAGAAGCAATACACAGACACGCCATAGACATGGCTCAGGAAGAGGCTGCGATTGTCATAGTGGACCCACTTGGGGATGACGATGCAGAGGAGCTAGCGGCGCAGTACAGGTCAAGGAGGGTGGAGGAAACAGTGATGCGATCCCATGGTTCCACTGTGATAGCTGCGCCACAACCAATCAGCCAGGTGGAACCAGATCACTGGCATTCGAGGGCTGACAGGTCCCTTATTACTGCGGCGGAGTTGGAGGCCATCCGCGAAAGGTACCAGATTCCGGCGGAGGTGGAGTTGGCGCTGCCAACATCAACGGAGAGGCCGTCTGATGCCAGGCCAGGGGAGTTCTCCCTCTATGAGGAGGCGCTGAAGGGTGGGCTGAGATTGCCACTGCCGCAAATCGTGGTGGATGTGCTCAACCGCTTGGAGGTAGCACCAGGGCAGCTAATGCCCAATGCGTGGAAAATTTTGTTATCTTGCGCAAGTGCATGGCCGAAGGCAACAGAAGGGCAGGCCATGACAGTAGATGAGTTCTTTTGCTGCTACAAAGCTTCAGGGCAGCAGGAGACTTGGGTAACCCTACAGGCCACGGCGGGGAAGGGCTTGGTGGCAGGGTTGCCGACTTCGATCACAGATTGGAGACCCCGATGGTTCTACGTGTCCAATTCGGGAGGTGCTGGTGTGCGCACGATATGGAAAGTGCCAACCAGATCTATGGAGCCAAAGTTGGGTGCGGCGGTGGAGGAGAGGGTAAAGAAGGTGAAAGAGTGGAGGAAGAGGGAGAAGGTCAAGTGGGACGAGCTTGTTCAGCCGTCCGCACTGTTTCAGGCGGGGCTGGGTCTACAACCGATCGGGGGGGACCTCGATCGGTCGGAGTTGGAAGCCAGAAGAAGAGCACAAGAGGCAGAAGATCAAGCCATCTTGGTGAGGGCCCAGAAGTTCAAAGAGTCGCAAGCTGACCGACCGCCCCCACCAGTCGCGAGGGAGAGGATTCGACCTCGTCCCAAACCCTTAGGAGAGAAGAACTTGGGCGAGTTTGTGCCACGACCACTTCCAAAAGACCCTTTAAAGGAGAGGTCGTTGAAGGAGATGAAGGCCTTGGGCGTAGGGAAGAAAAAGAAGAGATTGAGGCGGAGTGAGGGAGAGCCTGCCCAGAAGAGGAGAAAGGAGGTGAGGGTGGAAGGGGCCAGTCTGGCCGAGCAGACGGAGGGTGGGGAGGTGGGGGAGACCCCAAAAATTAGAGTCGTCCCAACTGGGGTGGAGACCCCTATGGCCAAGGATACCTCAGAGGTGGTGGTGATCAGCCCAATAGTGGAGGTTGTGGAGAGGGCCCCCACAGTGTAAGTGGGAGTTGGGGCGACTGGGGCTGGGGCTGGGCCAAGTAGGGGGGAGCAGATCCAAAAGGGCCCTGCACCCCAGGAACGAGGGGTTGGTCGAGGTGTAGCGATTTATCACGCGTGTGCTGTGGCTGGAAGGCTGGAGGGAGAAGAAGGCCCAGCTAGGGCGGGGGTGGACCGTCTAGTGAAGATCGTGGAGGAGACAGCCCTGCGCTCGGCATCTGGATTCAACGAGGCCGACCTGTTCAGGGGGTTATGCTCCGCCCAAATGGAGGTAACTACCCTAGCAGGGGCCCTGCTGAGGAAGGCTAGGGTTGCCAAGCTGAAGACTGAAGAGGCCAAGGCGGAGTTGGCCAAGTTGAAGAAGGAGAGTGCTGAGTAGAAGACTGCCCATGCTGAGCTGCAAACTGTCAAGTTGGAGCTGGAGGACACACGCCGCAAGGTTGTGTTGCTCGAGTTCCAGTTGGCTGGCGATCAGAAAAAGTTGGAAGAGTCCCAAAAAGCCTGCGCCATCGCGATCGAGCGGCACGAAGAGGCCATGAGCAGCAACGAAGAGCTGGTCAGGTTGAAGGATGAGGCAAATGCCAAGGTTGAGGCTCTGGAAAAAGAGTTGGAGGCCGAGTGCGCCAAGGTGGAGGAGGAAAAAGAGAAGCTGCAGAAAGAGGTGGATGCAGAGAGAAGCAGGGTGGCTGTGGAAAGAAAGACTTTGCAGAGGGGAGTTGAAGCAGAGAGGGCGAAGTTGATAGCTGAGGGAGAGGCCCTCAAGAGGGAGCTAGAGGAGGGGAGGGCTAGGGCTGCAACTGAGAGGGCAACCTTGATGAAGTTGCTGGACGAGGAGAAGGCGAAGGCGGCATCGGAGAGGGCGGCGTACCCTGATCTGTACGTCGCAGCGGTGGAGCAGTTTAAGGGATCTTCTGATGGCTGTTGACGCTGCGGTGGCCAGCAACTTAGCAAGGGAGGAATCTGGGGGGGCGGGCCCATCAAAGACGACTGCTGGGGGAAGAACTGAGCCTGAAGTCATTGTAAGCTTCCAGCAGTCGGACTTCTACAAACACGAAATGACAGAGTATTGGGACAGTGGGTGGAAAATGTTCAAATGGAGGACTGAAGAGCTGTTCCCAGAACTCGACCTTAGTAGTGTGACGATTGGGGAGGATGATGTGGCCCAGACCCCCCTGGATGAAGGTGTTGAAGAAGCAGATCTCGCCTCCAGCGACGAAGAAGAGTGATTGAAGGGTTTTGTACTTTAAGAGCTGTTGTTTTGTTTTTCTGTACACATTGTACCCTTATGGTTTTGTTTTGTTGTTGTTGTTGTTTTTTTTTTTTTTTTTTGAAGTACTTATAGTGGACTGATGTACACATTGTGAATGAATAAAATTTCCTTTATGTGTTATATTTGACTGTGTTCGTTTGTGCGTTTGGAATGGACGAGTGCTTGTAATGAAAACTGGTGATGAACTTATGAAAAATTCAACTTAAAATTCAGCTTAATGCAGAGTTAAGTTAAAAAATTGCCTCACGCAGAGTGAGAGTGAACTGGTAAAATTCCTTCATGCAGAGTGAGATTGGACTTGTACAAAATATTCAAAGAATGAGAATGGTTGATTGTTGAGAAATTGTGTGAAGTTGTGGGACATGATGTTTGAATGGGATTAATACTTCCATAGGTTTCAAATCGTAATTAAATGTTCAACTGAAAGCCTGTAGAGAAGAAACTTGAGAAATAGGCTAGATGGTGGGGAAAGTAGTTTGGTTAGTAAATGAAGTACGTGAGGACACCTTTGGAATTTGACTAAGTAAAAACGTGGTCCAGGGATTGTGACTAAGCGTCAGATTGTGACTGAGTGTCCTACTTTTGAAATGTCATTGATAGAATGATCTCAGTGTGGACTTGGAATTAGAGCTGCAAGTAATTTGTTCTGGACCAGCAATGGTGGCAGTCAGTCTAGTTGATGCTTTGGGGGCTCAGTCCGGCTGAGGCTTTGAGTGCTCAGTCTGGACGAGACGTCGAGTGCTCGGACTGGCCGAGGCTTTAGAGTGCTCAGTCTGGCTGAGGCTTTGAGTGCTCGGTCTGGCTGAGGCTTTGGAAGTGCTCGGTCTAGCCGAGGCTTTAGAGTGCTTAGTCTGGCTGAGGCTTTGGAATGCTCAGTCTGGCTGAGGTTTCGAGTGCTCAGTCTGGCCGAGGCTTTAGTGTGCTCAGTCTGGCTGAGGCTTCGGGGCGCTCAGTCTAGATGAGGCTTCGAGTGCTCGGTCTGGCCGAGGCTTTAGAGTGCTCAGTCTGGCTGAGGCTTCGAGTGCTCGGTCTGGCCGAGGCTTTAGAGTGCTCAGTCTGGCTGAGGCTTTGGAAGTGCTTTCGATCTGGCCGATTGTTTGAGTATCTTGATCTGGTGAGGCTTTTGATGAGTGCTGCAAGCAAAAATTTGATTGGGGCAACAAAGGTAGCTGGGAGACAAAACTGTTGTTATGAGAAATGTAGTACAATGATCAAGGATTACATTATGCATCAAAATGAAAGTACAACAATTGAGCAATACAAAAGTAACAGCCTATTGAAAGTAGCGTTTTAGGCCCGGACGTGGACGGGCTTTCACAATGTATGGTCCTTCCCATTTGGCCGCCAGCTTTCCCTCGGTCGGATTTTTGGTGGCAAGAGTGGCCTCTCTTAAGACAAGATCTCCTACGGCGAATTCCCGCGGTCGGGCTTTGCGGTTGTAGTGCGTTCTCATTTTTTGCTGGTATGAGGCTAGTCTGACCGCAATGGTGTCCCTGAGTTCTTCGATCAGGTCTAGGTCCGCTCGACGGAGGTCTTCAGTCAGTGTTGAATCCGGATGTAGAACCCTGGGCGTTGGCAGACCGACTTCTACTGGGATAACTGCCTCTGCGCCGTACGTTAGGCGAAAGGGGGTTTCCCCGGTAGGAGTCCGAGCTATAGTTCGGTAGGCCTAGAGTACATTTGGTAGTTCCTCAGCCCAGAGTCCCTTGGCATCCTCCAGCTTAGCCTTGATGATCTTCAAAAGAGACCGATTGGTGACCTTAACCTAGCCATTGGCTTGGGGGTGACCGAGAGAGGAGAAACATGGTTGAATCTGGAGGTCCGCACAGAACTTTCTGTATTTGGCGTTGTCGAATTGTTTGCCGTTGTCTGACACGATGGCCTGAGGGATGCCGAACCGGCAGACGATCGATTGCCAGATGAACCTGGTTGTTTTCCGCTCGGTGATGGTAGCTAGGGGTTCGGCCTCTACCCACTTGGTGAAATAGTCAATGGCGACGACCGCGAACTTGGTCTAGCCTCGGCTGGTGGGAAGTGGGCCGATCAGGTCGATCCCCCATTTGGCGAACGGATAGGGGCTGGAAAGTGTGATCAACTCTGTAGGAGGAGCATGGGGGATGTTGGCAAAACGCTGACATTTATCGCATTTGAGGACAAAATCAGTCGCGTCTTGGTTAAGAGTTGGCCAAAAGTAACCAGTGCGGAGTATCTTGTGAGCCAGAGACCTACCGCCCGAATGGTTGCCGCAAATGCCCTCATGGATCTCCTACATCACATATGTTGCTTGGGTCGGATTGAGGCATCGCAGATATGGCCGTGAGAAACCACGTTTGTAAAGGACGCCGTCGACCAAAACGTAGTTAGCCGATCGAGCTCTGACCTTGGCGGCCTGCTGTTGGTCATCTGGGAGTTGTCTTGTGGTCAAGAATAGGAGGATGTCGGATGCCCAAGGGATGGGTTCATGCTGGAGGAATTGTACTTCCTGTAGGTCGGATGAGATGGCCGAGTTGGGAAGGTACTCGAGGCGAACTCCATGGCTGAGGTCGGATTGGTCTGCGGAGGCCAGCTGAGCCATCTCGTCTGCTTTGGAGTTTTCGGCCCGAGGTATGTGCTTGATGTGGAAGGTATTAAAAAGGCGAACAAGAGGGAGTGCCATGTTTCTGTAAGCCCGCATCGTGTCATCCTTAGCATCGAATTCCCCCGTGATCTAACCGACGATGAGCTGGGAGTCACTGAACACGCGGATGTGGCTAACACCAAGGTCTTTGGCGAGGCGGAGTCCTGCGATCAGTGCTTCATACTCGGCCTCATTATTGCTGGCTTCAAACAAGAGACGGAGGGCACACTTGATACAACCACCTTCGGGGGAGGTGAGAATGAGACCAGCCCCACTACCTTCCCTCTGGGATGACCCGTCGACGTTGAGAGTCCAAGAATGGGGGTCTTCTGGCTCAGCAGGAGTTGGCGGTGGTGGAGAGGTAGTGGTTGGGGCAGGGTTGGTGAATTCTAGGATGAAGTCGGCAATGGCCTGTCCTTTGATTGCTGTGCGGGGGCGGTAGGAGATATCAAACTGGCTAAGTTCCACTGACCACTGCATAAGTCGGCCAGAAAGTTCTGGTTACTGCATGACCTTCTTCAGGGGTTGGTCGGTGAGGACCACTATAGAATGGGCCTGGAAGTAAGGACGAAGTCGTCTGGAGGCAGTGACCAGGGCCAGGGACAACTTTTCCAGCAGTGGGTAGTTCTGCTCCGTTTCCCTAAGAGCTCGACTGATGTAATAGATCGGCCGTTGAACTGAGCCGTCTTCCTTAATGAGAGCTGAACTGACGGCGGTGTTTGATACTGCTAAATAGAGGAAAAGGGGTTCGCCTGCGATTGCCTGCGAAAGAAGGGGGGGTTGGCCATGCATTGTTTTAACTACTGGAAGGCCTTTTCGGATTCAGTCATCCATTCGAAAGTCTGCCGAAGGACTTTGAAGAATGGTAGGCATTTATCCGTTGCGCGGGAAATGAACCGGTTGAGGGCTGCCACTCTGCCAGTGAGTCTTTGAACTTCCTTAATGGTTTTGGGTGACTGCATCTCAATCAAGGCCTTGATCTTCTCGGGGTTGGCCTCAATTCCGCGCTAACTGACCATAAAGCCCAAGAACTATCCGGATCCTACGCCAAAGGCGCACTTCTCTGGGTTGAGCTTCATCTGGTACTTGCGAAGGGTGGCAAAGGTCTCCCGTAGGTCAGTCAGATGGTCGGTGGAGAGTTTGCTTTTGACTAGCATGTCATCCACATACACCTCCATGTCCCGACCGATCTGGTGTTGGAAGACTGTATTGACTAACCGTTGGTAGGTGGCCCCCGCGTTCTTCAGTCCGAACGGCATGATACGGTAGTGGTAGGTGCCCCGATCGGTGATGAAGGATGTGTGTTCCTGGTCAGATGAGTGCATCATGATTTGGTTGTACCCGGAGAAGGCATCCATGAAGCTGAGCATTTGGTGGCCGGCCGTGGCATCGACCAGCAGATCAATGCGGGGGAGTGGATAGCTATCTTTGGGGTAAGCTCGGTTCAGGTTAGAGTAGTCGACACAGAGACACCACTTTCCATTGTTCTTGCGGACTAGAACCACATTGGACAGCCATTTAGGATAATCCACATTGCGGATAAACTGAGCCTCGAGGAGTTTGTCAACCTCTGCAGCTATGAGATTATTGCATTCCGGGTGGAATATACGCTGTTTTTGGCAGTAAGGTCGGAAATGAGGTTCGATGTTGAGGCGATGAGTGATGAAGGAGGGGTCAATGCCTGGCATGTCTGAGTGGGTCCAAGCAAAGACGTCGTTATGCTCGGTCAAAAGAGTAGTGAGGTCGGCTTTTGCTTGGGGGGATAATTGGCTGCCAATCTTGGCAGTTTTCAGTGGGTTGGTGGGGTCAATAGGAACCTCAACGAGCACTTCCACCGGTTCTCCTTTGATCAGCTCGTCCTCATCCCAGACGTCGAGTCCTTCAATGATCATCGCCTCCTTCAACTTGACTTCTTTAAGTGAGGCAACATAACACTCCCTGGCCACGGTCTGTTCTCCCCTGACTGTTCCGACCCCGAGATCAGTGGAAAACTTGAGGGCAAGATGATAGGTAGATGTGATGGCTTGGAAGGCGTTGAGGGCAGTGCGGCCAAGGATGATGTTGTAGGCAGATGGGCAATCAACCACCAGGAAGGTGAGCAACTTCGTGGTTTTCCGTGGGTACTCGCCGATTGTGATGGAAAGGTCGATGGAACCAATGGAGGTCATGCGGTCGCCAGTGAAGCCGACAAGAGGAGTTTGGAGCGGAGAAAGGCTTTCTTCCCCGATCTTGAGCTGGCGGAAGCAGTTGAGGAAGATAATGTCTGAGGAACTGCCGTTGTCAATGAAGACCCGTCTGACCTTGTAGTTGGAGAGGATGGCCGAAATGACGAGGGGATCGTCATGTGGGTAGCGGATGTCCGTGCAGTCGGCGTCCGTAAAGGTGATAGGCTCTGTCCATTGCTTGGGTTGTTTGGAGGGGCGGTCAACCGTGGTAACTGACTTGTCTGAGCCCTATCGTATTCTTCTAAGTTCTGCCTTCTGAGCTGAGCGTGACGGTCCCCTGCAAGTGAGACTGCCTGAGATAACTCTGATTTCACCAACAGGTGGAGGTGGATTAGCTTGTGGCTGGGGTTGTTGGGGAGGTCGATCGTGGCCTTGATTTTGTTGAGCTGGTCGCCTTGGTGGAGTGTGTCGGGGATTGTCTCTGTGGGGTTCGGTTCTTTTCCTCTGCTGAAGGCGGGTGTCTGTGAATCGGCTTAGACGCCCTTGGCGGATGAGGGTCTCCACCTGATCCTTGAGGTTGATGCAATCGTCAGTGTTATGACCATGGTCCTGGTGGAAACGGCAATATTTGAACTGGTCTTTCCGGAGGGAAGGGTTCCGTGGAAGGAGAGGCCATTTGAGGGGGTAGTCCCGTTGGATCTGGTTAAGGACATGTTCCATAGGAGAATTGAGAGGTGTATACCGCTCGTACCGACCGGGTGGTCGGACTGGTGCTAACCGGTCGGCGTGAGGGGGTCTGTCGGTATAGCGGGGTGTTTGGTTATGATGCTGGGCGTTGTTGGGTTCTTGGTCTTTTCTCTTTTCTCTGGGGGTTGGACTTTTAGCTGCTGAGTCCTGCCGAGCAGCTAGTGAATCCTCGGCATTCATGTATTTTTGGGCTTTGGAGAGCAGGGTTGCCATGGAGGTTGGGGGGGTTCTTAGAGAGGGAGAAAAGGAAATCGGATGACCGCAGACCGACCATGAAGGCTGTAAGGATGACCTTATCGTCATTTTCGGCAACTTGCAGGGCTTCGGTGTTGAAGCAAGTAACGAAGCTGCGCAGTGATTCTCCCTCGGTCTGACGGATATTGAGGAGTTGAGTCGCGGGGCGTCGCTGGCGCTGGGCTCCGATGAAGTGGCTCAAGAAGAAGTCGCTGAGATGCTGAAAAGTGGAGACCGAGTCTGGTGGTAACTGGCTAAACCATAGCCGAGCTGACCCCTTCAGTGTCACGGGAAAAGCTCGGCACATGATTTCGTCAGGAAAGGCGTGAAGGATCATGAGGGTGCGGTAGGTCTCCAGATGGTCGACCGGGTCAGTCGTTCCATCAAAGGAGTCGATGGTGGGCATTTTGAATTTGGCGGGCAGGGGTTTGTCTCGGATAGAGGCGACAAATGAGGAGTTTGCTGTGATGGAAGGCTTGTGCTGGATATTCTGCATAACCCCTTGGAGCTGGAGTTTCATGGCTCGGAGTTCAGCGTCCCAAAGGGGAACGTTGTCGCCACCAGAGGAAGACAGGTGTTGGACGCTGCTGGCTTCTCCCTCGGGGACTGGTGCTGCGACCGATGGACGTAGGGGTGGAGGTGATGGATGTATATGTGGGTGAGGGGGTCGCAAACCTCCCGAGTTGAGAGGATCGGGTTGTGGGACAGTGTGGCCCAGAGTTTGTTCTGGATGGGGTGGAATATCCAGAGGTGGTGGAGGAATAGGGAGGTCTCTTTGGAGCAGGGCATTGATTAAGGCTTGGTTTTGTTCGGCCATGCGGTTGATGCTGTTGGTGAGCTTGATGAAGTACTGTGGTGGGTTGTTTGGATTGGGAGGGTTGGTTTGGTGATCGGTGGCATTATGGTGGGAGGCCATGGATCTAGTCGTGACCATACACTCGACGGGTGAGGTGTAGAAATTACTGGAACAGGGTTTCCGGCAGCAATGAACACAACTGGCGCACGGATCAACCAGTTCCCACAGACGGCGCCAACTGATGGTACAGTTCGTTCTGGTGAATGGACTGGACCTTCTCTTTGGTGAATGGACTAAACCGATCCAAGCTCCTCAAGCCCATTGGAGGACCTGCAAGCAAGTCCAACGGGGAATGGGGTAGTCCCCCGGCGAACCCTCTGGTGTGTGAATTAGAAAGGAAAGTAGACAATGTAGAAAGAGAGAGAGAGATAGGAAAACTTAACCTTCTTCTTGTCTTCCAACTTTGCTTATATCCTTTGGTAATCATTTCACTGTTTCCACCGTTCTGACCTTCCCGCCGAAAGCTTGCGCCGTGGTTTACCTTGTTCAGGGTGAGGGGGTGCCATTCCGGCTGAGAGGTGTTGTCGCAATAAATGCTGTGATGGGCTGCATTAATGGTGATGTGTTGTGGCAATAACTTTGCAGATCTTTGTCTGCTGACATGGCCCGTTCTGCACCTGGCATGTGTCCGAGTATCATTGGCCTTCCCTGCTCAATTGGCCTCCAGCTGTGCTGGGTTTTACTATCCGGGTTATGCAATGGGGTCTAAATGGTGGGCTTGGGTCTGTTCACTGTGGGCTGTGGTCTTTGTGGGCCTATCCATGTCAAGTAATATATGAGCATAAAATCAACAAGGGCTGGCTGACACGATCCATTGAAGCTCGAATGAATGATGCAAAAAGAGAGGTTATTGAAATCCCAAAAGCTATTGAAGAGTTGGAACAGTATGCTGAGGACACTGTTTCAACTTCTTGTACATGATTCTTCAAGCTTGTGGTATCAAGTCCACTGTTGCAAATCATGCAACTTCACATATTGGCAAGGCTAGTGGCCTTCTTTTGTTGCTTAAGTCGTTGCCATACCATGCCAGCTGCAACCGTCAGTTTTCTTACATACCTGCTAAAGTGGCAGCCAAACACGGGTTGTTGGTTAACCAGGGAGGCCAAATGGAGATTTGCGTGGACTCTCGCGAGCGTTTGTGTGATGATGTTTTTGAGATGCATCTGTTGCTAATTCGCATCTCCAGAAAGCTCGTGAATTAGTTGGAACAGTGCCTGAGGAAGCTTGTCCAGTGCTTTTGCCGGCTGTGCCTGCCTAGGTTCTTTTGGATTCTCTGAGACGTGCACATTTTGATGTGTTCGATTGAAGATTCGCGCGAGGGATTCTGGGTATTCCTCCTTTGTGGTACTAGTTGAAACTAAAGTGGAAATTATTGCAAGTTTGTTCTGTTTTTTTTTTTTTTTCCCAATTGGTTGGCAGAGTTCAATAGAAATTTTAAATTGTTAAAAATGTTATGAAAAATAAAGAGACTGTATATTGAATTGAATGAATAATACAATAGGAGAAGCCTGTATATATAGGCAGAAAGGAAACCTAGATAGGTACAGAAAAGGATAGAGATAAGACTAGAAGGAGATAGAGATAGAGAGAGATACAATACAAATAGATAAGATACATCTATAATAATATACAGCTAACACCCCTCCTCAAGTTCAAGGTGGTAAGTCAGATATCAACTTGAGCTTGGAGAGGAGATCAGAGAAGTGGCCTGGAAGATGAGCTTTGGTGAAGAGGTCGGCGGTCTGATCAGCAAAAGTAACAAAGAGAAGACGAACATGGCCACTAGTAACATGCTGTCGTATGATGTGGTAATCAATCTCAATATGCTTGGTGCGATCATAGAAGACATCGTTATGGGCAATATGAATAACACTTTGATTGTCACAATAAAGATTGGTGGCAGCGGAATGAGAAACACCCATGTCAGAAAGAAGCCAACGAAGCCACACAAGCTCCTGAGTAGTGTCAACAAGAGCACGATACTCAACCTCGGTACTAGAATGAGCAACAAGGGTTTGCTTCTTGCTATGCCAGGAAATGAGAGAATTGCCCAAGAAGAAGCAGAACCCAGTAGTGGAACGACGATCAGTAGGATCCCCTGCCCAATCGGCATTAGAAAAGGCATGCAGCTGTAAAGAAGAGTGAGGGGAGTAGTGAAGACCATGAAATAGAGTTCCTTTGAGATAGCGCAAAATGTGAACCAGAGCAGCATAGTGTGGAGAGCGAGAAGCAATCATAAATTGACTAACAATGTGAACAACATAAGCAATATCTGGACAAGTAACTGTGAGATAGACAAGACTACCAACTAGCTGACAATATAAAGTGGCATCTGACAATAGGGGGCCATCAAGAGGTGTAAGACGAGTCTAAGGATCAACTGGAGTAGTGACAGTCTTGCAATCGGTAAGGCTAGCACGAGCCAAGAGATCAGAAGTATACTTGGCCTGGGTAAGAAAATAACCAGAGGAATCTTGAGAAATTTCCAAGCCAAGGAAGTAGCTAAGTGCACCCAAATCTTTCATCTCAAACTGGCGATGAAGAAACAATTTGAGACTAGAAATACCCACTGTGTCATCTCCAGTGATAATCATATCATCCACATAGAGGAGAAGGAGAATAATACCGCACTCTGTCTTACGAATAAACAAGGCAGAATCATGGGCACTGGAAGAAAAACCAAAGTCATGAATGGTAGAGCTGAACTTGGCAAACCAGGCACGTAGAGCTTGTTTCAAACCATACAAAGCATGGCGGAGTTTGCAAACCTTGTTTGAAGGAACAGAAGAACCAGGAGGGGGTTGCATATAAACTTCCTCAGTGAGATCACCATTGAGAAATGCATTCTTGACATCCATCTGAGAAAGGTGCCAGTGGCGAGCAGCAGCAACGGCAAGTAAGCTGCGAACTGAAGTAAGACGGGTAATAGGAGCAAATGTTTCCTCATAGTCAATCCCATATTCTTGACTAAATCCCTGGGTGACAAGGCGAGCTTTGTAACGCTTAATGGAACCATCAGAATGAATTTTGATCTTGTAAACCCATTTGCAACTAACAGTATGCCTTTCAGGAGGAAAATAAACCACATCCCAGGTATGAGTTTGATCGAAAGCCTAAAGTTCATCAGTCATAGCTTGTTGCCAAAGAGGGTTAGAAGAAGCTTCTTGATAAAAAGTAGGTTCATGAGAGCAAAAAGCAGTGGAACCAACAATATAATCACGGAGAAGAACAGAAGGTTGCCTTACCCGTGTAGAATGACGCTCAGGTGGAGGAGGAACCTCAATGGAAATTGATTCCGGAGGAACCTCCACCAGAGCTGGAGAAGGCGTAGGGCCATAGTTGACACAGGATCCTCAAGATGGACAATAGGCGTTGGCGGTTGTGGAAGCATGGGGCCAGAATCTGCATCAAAGTCATCAGAAAATAGATCTATAGAAATATCAGTGAAGATTGGCGAGTGGGTGGCGGCGGTAGGTAAAACTTGGAAAGAGTAGAGAACATTTTGTATTTCCGTCGTCGACGTGTGGCCGGTGGACAAGCCGACGGCCGAGAAGCGGAGGCGCCGGGCGAAGTCGAGGTTGATCTGGCCGAGGTCGGTTGATGCGAAAGCCGACAGGCAAGCTGACGTCGAAGTGGCTAAGGCTCAAAAGCGAAGCGGTTGAGGCGGAAGCTAATAGCCGAGAAGCTAATGGGCAGTAGCGTCTTTGGAAGCGTGCTGAGAGTGGAGGCGGCGTCAACCGATGCGCTTGTCTTTGGGAGGCGCGTGAGGGCACATGGTAACTCTGATGGAGGTGAATCTGGTGGCGTTGAATTCGTCGTGAAAAGACGAAGAGGTAGGTATAGTTCAAATGTTGAAACATGAATGGACTAGATATGCAGAAACCAGCAAAAACCAGTAGAAACGGACAGAGGACATAAACAAGTTGCCAAAGAAAAAAAACGGAAGGAAAAAAATGCTAGGAAAGAACCCTTGATACCATGTTATGAAAAATAGAGAGACTGTATATTGAATTGAATGAATAATACAATAGGAGAAGCCTGTATATATAGGCAGAAAGGAAATCTAGATAGGTACAGAAAATGATAGAGATAAGACTAGAAGGAGATAGAGATATAAAGAGATACAATACAAATAGATAAGATATATCTATAATAATATACAGCTAACAAAAAATAAATGGGTTTGCCATTTTCTTTGAACGCATTCTTTGACCTCTCAAGACTACTTATGTGTGTTCTTGATATTAGCATGCATGGAATAGTCTTGAGAACTTTTAGAAGCGATTAATGGGTAGTGGGAAATTTCGATTTTTGCAATTTAGTAAGCACATGAATAAGAAATTTTGCATCAAAGAGATCATTGTATTTTTATTGGCTTTGACTACCTCAAACTCTTGTTGATTATCTGCATGCTTGTTGATATTCCAAGTGAATCTAATTCTCTATGTTCAGTGCCGGCCCGGGCATGGGCCAACAAGGCCATGTCTAGAGCCCTCAAAATAGATTTAAAAAATAGAGACTTTTTCTATTATGATTTAGTGTAATTTATTAGGTATATTTTAAGTTTAAAAAAAAATTAAAAAAGATCCAAATTAATTTAAAATAAATTGACCCATTAAAAAATTGAAAGGCTCATTCAAAAAAATTAATATTGTTATCCATTAAAAATAGACCTAAAAAAAGGATCCCTCCTATTATAGTTTATTGTAATATATTAGGTATATTTTAAATCTAAAAAAAAATTAAGGAAGACCCAAACTAACTTAAAATAAATTGATCCATTAAAAAATTGAAATGGTCAGTTAAAATAATTAACATTGTTATCCATTGAAAATGATTTTGTAAAAAAATTAGATTATGCAAGTATGATTGATTTATTTACTTCTAAAAATGCAAAAAGAGCGAGGATCAAGCGACACTTATTAATTGTTGTAATGTAATACTAAGTATTTTTTGTTATTTTGACACAAATTTTTTGTCTTTTATCTGCATTTTTTTTTCATTTTTTTTAATTCAATGAAAAAAAAAATGTGAAGGGTCTCAAAAATTTATTCATTGATTATTGGCTTTGGGCTCGAAAATCTCAAGGCCGGGCCTGTCTATGTTTCAAGCTGTTATAGATTAGTTGTCAGTTTGTTTAATGATATAAATATATTTCATAATGTAATTACTCTAAGGGGTGACTACCTATAAGTGGGGGAAGGAAAATTATATTAGAAAAATGCTATGAACTTTAAGTATTTTATTAATATTTTTACTAAATATCTCACATGTGAGATTTAATATTTAAAATTTTTAACATTACTCATTATATTATAAGTCAGTGAAAATCTTGTTCTCATGCACCCTCTGCCTTTCTTCCTTTTGTCTTTTTCTCTCTCTAGCAATTATGCCCTAAAGGCATTGGTGTAGTCATGCCACAAATTAATATCAATAATTCATTGGTGTGAAGCCCATGTAGATCCCCCACCAATAATTGACTGAAATTGACTTATGAAATTGCCACATGGGGTATGGAATAATTTTTCCCCTCTCTGCCTTTTCAGTTGCTGCTTCCGTTCTTTCTAGCTTTCTCTCTCTCTTTCTTCTTTCTTCTTTCTTCTTTTTTCTTTTGTTTTTTAATTAAAAAAAATTATAAATTTTAATATATAAATTTAATTTTTATAAAATTAATATCATTGACAAGATATTAATAATATGTTTAAAATGAGACTAATATTAAATATATATAATTTTAAAATTTAAAATAAATAAATAAATGTATTATTTTTAAAAATTACATAATTAAAATATAATTAAAGTTGATATGAATAATAAGACTTCCTAAAATTACTTAAATAAACAATATTATTTAAATCTCTAAATAATATTAGCTTTGGCATTCCTGTCAAATTAGCTTTGGCCATTGGAGACCTCTTTTTGCTATTCCTATCAAATTTTAGCTTTGGCAACTTGAATAGCAACTCCATTGGAGATGCTCTCAGTCAGAATATAAAAAATTAAAACAACACAATTATGCTGAATGCAAATGATAAAACAAAAAATTAAAAATAACACACTATGTTTTATGTTTTCAAAATATATTGTAAAAATATATGTAAACTAGTTCGACGAAAAAAAAAAAAAAAAAAAAAAAAAAAAAAAAAAAAAAAAACTCAAATTATACAATTAAAAATAAAGATAAAAATATTCAAACATAGAAATATTAAAAAAATTATTTTTGTTTAAAAAAGAAAGAATCGTATGAAAATGAAAATGATTTTTTTTAACAAACTATATTTTTTTATTTTTTTAGAAAAAAAAGAAGACAAAATTTAAAAATTCAATTAAATATTTTATTTTTCAACTTTAAAAATAGTCACAAAAATTAGTTTAAAAAAATTAATCGCACACTATATTTTAACTTTATAAATAGTTATAAAAATAGTAAAATTAGTCATAAAAAAGAAAAATTCACATAGAATATTTTAGCTTTAAAACTATTTGTGCGAGTACAAGTTCAATATATGTTCAAGTGCAAGTTCAAACTGTTTGGGGTGCAATTCTATTCTGTGTAAGTGCAAGTCGAATTTATGTAGAGTGCAAGTCGAGTCTGCGTAGAGTGCATCTTAAATAGACTAGACATGCACTCCACACAATTTTTTTAAAATTGTAATATAAATTTTAAATTTGCACTGCACATAGACTTGCATCCCACATAATTTATATCTACACAGATTCAATTTGCACTCCATACAAAATAGACTTGCACTACACGCGAAGTCAACTTGCACTCCATACTAAATAGACTTGCACCCAACACAGACGCGACTTCCACCACATACATATTCAACTTGCACCCCCATAGAAATTGAACTTGCATTCGGACACAAATTAGACTTGCACTATGCACAAATATTTTTAAAGCTGAAATATACTATATGAATTCTTCTTTTCTGTAACTAATTTTTGGTATTTTATAATTGTTTATAAAGTTGAAATATACTGTGTGATTAATTTTTTTAAACTAATTTTTTTAATTATTTTTAAAGTTGAAATATAAAATATTTGGTTAAATTTTTTAATTTGTCTTCTATTTTTTTTCTCAACAAAATAAAAATAGTTTGCAAAAAAAAAAAATCATTTTCATTTTCATACAATTCTACCATTTTTGAACAAATTTTTTTTTTTAAACATTTGTATGTTTGAATATTTTTATTTTTATTTTTACTTGTATAATTTGAGTTAATATTTTTTTATTTATTTTTGTCAAACTAGTTTACAATATTTTAAAAATATCTATTTTTATAATATATATTTTGAAAAATAACAAAACAAAATGTGTTATTTTTAATTTTTTTTTTTTTTATCATTTTCCCTCAGCATAATTGTGTTGTTCTAATTTTTAAATTTTAACTTAGAGAAATAACTAATATTTTTTATTTAGGTAATTTTAGATAGTCTTATTGACGCCAACTTTAATTATATTTTAGTTATGTAAGTTTTAAAAGTATGTATTTTTTATTTATTTTAAATTTTAAAATTATATATTTAATATTAGTCTCATTTTAAATATATTATTAATACCTTTTTGAACGATATTAATTTTATAAAAATTAAATTTATATGTTAAAATTTATACATGTTTTTTTTTAAATAAATGAAAACAAAATAATTAAAAAAATTAAAAAAAAAAAAGAAAGGGAGAAAGCAATAAAGGACGAAGGTAGGATTGACAACGGGCCGGGGCGGGATCAGGAATTACACTCCTCGTTCCCGATCCCTGAATGTATAAAATTCTCCGTCCCCGCCCTTGATCCCTGGTATGGAACCCATCACCCTTCCGCCACTGCCTTCACCCCCTAACAGGGATCGGGTTTACCCGACTCCAAAAAATCTCCAACCTTTTTTTTTTTTTTATTTTAATTTTGCATATCCCATTTTATTTTTTTGAGGCAAATAAAAATAATATATATAAAAACATAATCAAATAATTTCCAAACATAACATTAGTTAACTTCTAAAATCAATAAGTATCTCTTACACAATAGGTAGTTTTCAGTGCAACAAGATTTATAATTCCCAAATCCACAATACCCCAAATTTTACAAAAACAAACCCTTAAATTTCCCAAATGTTGCAGACCCAAATCCCCAAAACTGAAACCCAAAATGCTTGTTATATTTAGGATAAACTACCAATAGGTTTCAATGGTTGGACTTAATTCCCATCAAGTCTTATTGAAAATAAGTCTTGGTAAAATTGTTGTTAAAAATAATTTTTTGGTGACAATTTTTTACATACATCACTAAAAATTGACAATTAGTGACTTCTTTTTATCATGGTTTTTATAAATTGTCGCTAAAACTTACAATTAGTGACTTTTTATGACAAATTTTTTCCATAGGACCTATTAGACAATAAGTTCACTTATTAGGACCTACACGTAAGTACCCTTTATATTTAAAGCACCAGATCTATGTCTATCTAAAGCAATGTGACAATATGCAAGAGCAAAAAAAAATGAAAATACATGAACTAAAGATTGAAACTTTGTGACATGAAAAAAAAAAAAATTCAAAAGTTTCTTAGTGTAACAACCCCCATACTGTTTACCGAAAAGTTACTGAATTACATACTGATTACTGCTAAACTGGACTGCTGATGACTGATAATTGAACTAACTGAAGTACTGAACGGACTGATTGAAAATTTAAACTGAACTGACTGAGCATGTTATTGTATTGCATTTTTATCTGTTTGATTATTTGATTATCTGTTCGTATTTTATGTTTAAACTGTAAATTGAAGGCCTTATCGGCGGCCGAACCAAAAATTGTTTAGTGTTTCATGACCAGTAGAATTTTTGTGATTTAATGGTATATTTAATTAAAATGTGATTAGGTATGACTAAATTAGATTAAATATTGTTTTATTTCAAACTTTGATTTATTCACACTTTTGCCATTGTTAGTGGGCCTTTGTTTATTCTCCTAAATGAGCCTTGCCTACACTTAGATGAATATTTCATCAGCCCTATTCCCTTTGTCCTACCGAATTTAGAGAGGAAGAGAGGGAGACTTAAATTCATTTTGTTGAATTGGCTTGGATGTTGGTAGAATTGGAGCATAGTTTGCAAATTAAGCTTCCTCACTTCTTATCCTACACCTAAGGTAGATCATTCATCTCCTTATTGTTGTCATTGAGCTAAGTCTTGCATATTTCATGCTCCATTGTAGAGTTAAGACATGAATTGGTTCAAAAGTGTTGATATAGAGTCTAACTCATGCATGCATGCTTGTATTGTTGATTCTTAAGGTGTTTTCATGGTAAAATTGTACATGCATGTTCATACTTAGACTTGAATCCATGAATTCATCATGTTCTTGAAGAAATGAGTCCATTTGAACAAGCTTTGAAGGTTGAATTTGGTTTGAATCCATACATGTTGCATATTCTCCATGTTCATGAAAAATGGGTTTGAAAATGGTTTTGATTGACTCACCTTTGGGGCTTGAATTCATAAATTGAGCTTTGAAACTTGTTATACATTGAATTTAGATGTGTTTTCCAGAATTTGGGCCCAAGAGGTCGAGTTTTGAGTGAAAGAATGCTTGGTTTGAGCTTGGAAGGCAAATCTGGAAATTCCAGATTTGGCTTCTTTGCTCGAGCGAAGGATTCCTCGCTCGAGCGACCAACGTTTACTCTGAGCCACGCTCGAGCGAAGGATTGGAGGCTCGAGCGTAAAATTCGAGCATCCGATTTTTACTTTTTCATCAGACCGCTCGAGCGAAGGATTTCTCGCTCGAGCGAAGCCTTTGATTTTGGAAGCTCGCTCGAGCGAAGGAAGGCTTGCTCGTGCGAGGCTCCTATTTTCAACAAACTTTGCAAAATGTTTTCTAAGTGTATTTTTGCATCCTCATCCCATTCTAGGCATTCTTAGGCCTAGTTTAAGGCATCTTGATGAGGATATAGATGTAGAACACACCAAGGCAAATAAGGGATTAAGTTATGATATTTCCCAACCGTAGCTTAGTGTGTGTTCAACCCATGAACTGTAGGGTTGGCGATCGAGACACGCTCTAGCATATCAGAGTCTTAACTCATGAGTAACAATTGTGTAAAGATATGTTCAACTGAGAATGTTTTCTGACTGTTTACGGAACTGTTTTCTGAAGTGGTTATTGTTATTTGATTGAATGTATGTCCTATATTCTGAAATGTACTGTGGCATTCTTAGCACCTACTGTTTACTGTTACTGTTACAAAGATCTCTGTCGGTTCCCTCGTGGAACCATTACTGTTCACTGATTGATGGCCATCATTACAGTTCGGTCTTTAAGACCTACTGTTTACTGCTATGCTAATGGATGTACTACATATGGTGAATAATCTGTTTAACCGAAAAATCAAGTCTTGTTTAATGAACTGTTTTCATTACTGTAAGGACATTTCATTCTTAACCTCTTTACGCATTATGTTATTCACTGGGTTTTAGCTCACTGTTTATATATATATATATATATGTAGGTGCTCAGCCACCAGACCGGAGCTAGGAGCGTGAGTTAGACTCTAGTTTTGTCAAGCCAGCCTATGTGCCTCACTGCGAGGTTCCGAGTTGCCATGTTATGGCTTTGGGGTGTTTTATTTTTCCGCCTCTCCTCTCCGCTTTGGATTATGTATAGATCATTATCTCTGCTTTATCTTGTTATCAAGGGATTAGGTCCTGTCTTGTGTATTTCAGAATTTTGTATAGATCGATCTTGTTTTACACGTGTGAATGCATGAAAAATCTTTTTGGCATACTGGTATCATGACTCAATGGACATTATTTATTTATCAGATTGGCTTCCGCCACGAACTTCTGTTTCTTGTACTCTTGTTGAGCAGCCTTGGTAATCTCGGATTCTTGGCGATTCTGATGCTAAACCCATAGGGCTGGGTTTGGGTCGTGACACTTAGTGGCATTACCTCAAACAGAAATAGAGCAAATGTATAAGCAGTAGATTGAAATGGGTATTTGTATAAAGTTGTGAGAGAGAGAGAGAGAGAGAGAGAGAGAGAGAGAGAAAGGCGAGCCGCCGTAACCATAAGCATAGTTGTCAAAGTAGGATTCAAATCAAATCGTAAATCATAAAAATTCAGTTACATTTTCTAAATCACTTAAAAACATATATCTACACATTTAGATGTCAAATATATATTATGAATATAAAATATTTAGATTTAAATCAATAAAAATGTTATTTTGAATGATAATCACGTAGTTTAATAGGTAACAAGTTAACAAAGGTTCCTATGTAAGATCACCATCTTACCTTTTTTTTTTTTTTTTTTAGATATTTCTTATCAATTATTCTTAATAAAGATAATAATCAAATAAACAAACTATCAATTTCCAAACTAACAATAATTAGCAATGATATTGATATTTGGACAATAAACATACATATTTTTCTAAGTAATAGTGAGAAAATAATAAGAAAGAATTATTTAGAATATTTTATTTTAAAGCCTAAAATATTTTAAAATGTATAACTAACCTCACACATGTAATATTCAATTTAATAAAAGAGCAATAGATAATTCACAGTATAACTTTAATCATAAACATCTTTAGAAGATATATTATGATTTTTTAAAGGGAAAAAAATGAGAAGAGGGGTTAAAAATATGTTGGGTCTGACTGAATCTGATTGGATCTTATTAAAAACTCCATGATCACTAAAATAACAACAAATCATGTATATATGTTGGTTATTTTGGTATTAAACGTTATTAAAAGTTGTATTATGTCATTCTCACTAAAAAGATGGAGAAAAAAAGAATCAAAAATATGTTGAACACAATATAATTTTAAAAATTGCATGAATTGTAAAAAGTGAATCGAATCGTGATCGATTGTGAATCGTACAATTCACTAGAGATTCACTTTTAAAATGGATTCACCAATTCGTATCGATTTTGCAAAAATCGCAAATCGTAAGATTCTGATAACAGAGACCGTAAGAGAGAGGGAGAGCCGGTGAGGGAGAAGGGAGATGCTGATGAGGGAGGAGCGACGTCGGCGGTGAGGGAGGAGTGAGCGACGATGGTGAGAGAGGAGCAAGTAACGGTGGCAACGCAAACACAAACGAGAGAGGAGAGAGAATGCGATGTGAACCTAAACTAAATCCCTACAATGAGTCAGTAATAGAGGGGTATAATAGTAATTTTAGTTCGAGGAGGAAACGAGGACGGGAACGGGGCCAAGCGAAGGAACCTACCACCATCCCTGCCCCAAAAATTGTTGGGGATTCATTATCGAATACCATCTCCAATCCGTTGGGAGTATTTTTTTTAAAAAAATCCATTCTAATCGGGGTCAAAAGATTGGGTTCCCGTCAAGTCGGATTTAAATTACCATCCCTAAAGAACAAGTAAAGAAGGAAGAGAGAGAGAGCAAAAGTTAGAAGACAAAAGGAAGAAAGCAAGAGGGTACGTGAAGAACAATTTCCACACATTTGTAATTAAAATTATATCACTCATCTGTCTTGTAATTATAAAAAAAAAAAATAAAAAAAAAAATTCCACCAACTTATAATATAATTTTCTTGCCCACACTGTTACCCCCACTGATAAGTAATTGTCCCTTACTCTAAACTGTTTCATTCAAAAAAAAATTCCCTGCTAGAATGGAAACACCTTTCAGAACCTTAGAAAGACAGCAACACATGTCTTTTGTAGAGAGACATGAGCCATGACAGTTTCATCAGCTTTTGCCTTTTGGCCCTTTATGTTTTTCCTCTTCCACTGCATGATAAAACTCCACTACCTGAATATTGTAACTCTCTTTGTCAATTCAAAACACAATCATCAATTCTTGTTTCTTGGAAAATGTTTTTGTAATTTGTTTGGGGAAATTATTGAAGCAGAAAAAAAAAATTATAAAAATATGGGATGCAATTTATTTTCTAAGGGGTATAAGTCAAAAACTATGAGGTAGTTATGTCACGTCCCAAGCTCCGTGACAACGCCGCACACTTATTTAAGTGAGTATGTAAGGCTAAGAGTCCAATCACATAAACCAATAATGTAAAATACTCAAATTAAATCTTTAATTATCATAATGCCAAAATCCATAAAAATAAATAATTCTTATATGAAATTGTCCACCAAGTCCACTAATTTAATCCACTAACAAAATAATAATCCAAGTACTTAAATCATAGTCCTACTCTTGGCACTCCCATAAGTAAAAACCCTACGCAGCTCTACTCCTCAGAATCTGGAAAAAAAAAAAATACATAAATTCAAATAAGGGTAAGCCAGACAGCCCAGTAAATAACTAACCATCACTGCTAGCTGGATCAAGTATACAAAAAAAACATAGTCGATAACCAATAAATATATTTTTGCTACAATTCAATAAATAAACAATTATTTTGTAAGATGGTTTCATAGTTGAAAATAAACAATGTAGCAGTACATTCTAATTGAAAAGACAATGAGATAATTCGAAGAAATTTCATTGTCCAAATCGATGGTTCAATATTCAGATGGTTCAATGATGCGATTCACAAAACCCAAGTCTTGGTGACTACGGTTACTTAGCCCGTGACAAGGCCCAAAACCACACATAGGCCGGTGGTAAAGCCCCAAAAGAAACTAGTTTTGTGCCAATAAATAACCCCCATTGACTAGGGTCCAAATCGTAGTCAAACTAGAATGATGTTCAAAATTCAAACAATACACAACTTTTAAATAAAATATTCGATATTTTCAGAATAAACCTTTGGTACAATTTTCAGACTAGTTTCACAAAATATTCAAATAATTTTCATAATAGTATTCGATATTGTTTTATACTTGACTCATATTTATTTTAAGAGAACATGAAGGCTATAAATAAATATTTATAATTTTAAATGATTCAATAGGAATAAAAATGAACCAACAGTGATAGAGGGTTACTTATCTCAAACGCTTAAAAAAATAATATTTTCCAAGCTAATCTCAAATTACCAAGATCCACCTCCATCTCACAAATCTAATAAAATATTACACCACATAAACAATTATTATTGATCACCATAATGCATCCATCATTCTTTTTTTTATGATAGAAGAAGCTAATCCTATAGTCTATCAGTAATTCCCAAATCTCAGCACCGAAACAGAGCCACTATGACTTGAACAATTTTTCAAAGCTTACATTATTCTATTGTTGTTTATAAACATATATAAGTTTTTAATTACTACCAGCCAAACTTGCATCCCAAAATTACACCACCATTAACCTTAACTTATCACATATCAATCCCAAAATATGAACCATCCAAAAGGAATGCAAAAATACACTCTAAAGTCGGGCAAACTGACACGAGGTTCTGTTTTCTTTTTTCTTTTGTTTTTCTTCTTTTACATAGGGGTTATTAACCTAATTTCTTAAAATTACTAAATTACCCATACAAATTAATTTAACTAGTACTTTATCAAAAAATAATTCTACATATAACTTGGGTTTTACATTCTTCCATCCTTAAAAGAAATTTCATCTTCGAAATTTGACATACCTGGAGTCTCAAAAGGTTGTGGATACTTTCATCTCGTTTCATCCTCGAGTTCCCAAGTTGCTTTTCTTTCTGAGTGATTGCTCCATTGAACCTTAACATAGTGGATGATTCGACGCCTCAAAACCTGTTCCTTCTTATCAACAATTTGTATAGGGCGTTCATCATAGGTCAAATCCTCCTTAAATTGCAACAGTGCATGATCAATCACATGATTAGGATTTGGTATATACTTCCTTAACATTGAGACATGAAAAACATTATGAACTCCAGTTAGTGAAGGTGGTAGAGCAAGTCTGCAAGCTACCTCTCTAATTCGATCTAAAACCTCAAATGGTCCAACAAATCTAGGACTCAGTTTACCACGAACACCAAACCTCATTACTCCTTTTATAGGAGACACCTTAAAAAACACATGGTCTCCAACCCCAAACACCAAATTGCGTCTCCTGTTATCTACATAACTTTTCTGTCTACTCTGTGCAGTGCGAAGTCGCTCTCTAATAAGATTGATCTTGTCCATTGTTTGTTGCACAATCTCAGGCCCTAACAACTTCCTTTCGCCCACATCATCCCAACAAATAGGTGATCTACACTTTCGTCCATATAAAGCCTCATATGGTGCCATCTGAATGCTCGCATGATAACTATTATTATAAGAGAATTCCACTAAGGCCAAATGCTCATCCCAAGAACCTCCAAGATCAATAACACAAGCCCTCAACATGTCTTCAAGAGTCTGAATAGTTCTCTCTGACTGTCCATCAGTTTGAGGTGAAAGGACGAGCTAAAATTCAAACTAGTACCCAAAGCTGTATGTAACCTCCTCCAAAACATAGATACAAATCTGCTATCTCTGTCAGGCACTATGGTCACCGGAATACCATGCAACTTCACAATCTCCTTGATATACAATTTTGCAAACCTCTCTAAGGAGAACCCCACCTTAAAAGCTAGAAAGTGGGCGGATTTTTTCAATCGATCAACGATAACCCAAATAGCATTGTTACCACCATGGGTTCTAGGAAACCTTGTCACAAAATCCACAGTAATATGTTCCCACTTCCACTCGGGAATAGGAAGAGGTTGTAACTTACCTGCAGGTCTCTAATGTTCAACTTTCACTTGTTAACATACCAAGCATTGAGCAACATATTGAGCAATTTCCCTCTTCATATTATTCCACCAAAAGTTTCTTTTAAAGTCTTTATACATTTTAGTGCTCCCTGGATGTACAGTATACCTCGAGGTATGAGCTTCTCTTAGGATTTCTCTTTTGAGCTCTAAATCATTAGGTACACACAACCTCTCTCTAAATCCCAAGGTTCGATCCTCATGCATACAAAATTCCATCTGTAACCCTATTTCCATTTCATCCTTAAGTTTTTGCAAATGAAGGTCTCTTCCCTAAGCATCTTTAATTCTATCAATCAATGTGGGTTAAACTCTAAGGTTTGCTAACTGCACTCCATGGTTATGCCATCTAATCTTAATATTCAACCTTCGCAAGTCCTCCAAGATATTCTTTTGGTCAACGATCAAGGTAGCGAAATTACTGAGGGTCTTTCTACTCAAGGCATCCGCCACTGCATTGGCTTTTCCCGGGTGATAATTAATAGTTAAATCTTAGTCTTTTAATAGCTCCAACCATCGCCTTTGCCTCATATTCAATTCTTTTTGAGTGAAAATATACTTCAGACTTTTATGATCAGTGAATATCTCACATTTTACCCCATATAAGTATTGCCTCCAAATTTTCAGTGCAACCACCACAGCAGCCAACTCCAAATCATGCGTGGGGTAATTTTGCTCATATGGCTTCAACTGCCTAGACGCATCTGCCACTACCTTATCATTCTTCATCAGGACGCAACCCAAGCCCATCTTCAATGCATCACTATAAATGGTAAAACCTTCATCCCCGGACGAAACTATAAGTACTGGAGCAGACACTAATCTACTCTTTAGATCCTAAAAACTTTTCTCACAATCATCAGACCACTCAAATTTAATCCCTTTGTGTGTTAAACAAGTCAAAGGCATAGAAATTCGGGAAAATCCCTCAACAAACCTTCTATAATATCCTGCTAAACCCAAGAAGCTATGAATTTCAGTGACACTAGTAGGCCTATTCTACTCTACCACAGCCTCTACTTTCTTGGAGTCAACAGACACCCCGTCTTTAGATATCACATGACCCAAAAATGATACACTCTCTAGCCAAAATTCACACTTATTTAATTTAGCAAATAATTTATTCTCCTTTAATATCTGCAACACTATTCTCAAATGTTCTTCATGCTGCTCTTTACTCTTCGAGTAACCAATAATGTCATCAATAAAAACTACCACAAACTGATCTAAGAAAGGTTTAAATACTTTGTTCATTAAATCTATAAAAGCTGCAGGCGCATTGGTCAACCCAAATAGCATCACTAAAAATTCATAATGCCCATACCTAGTTCGGAAGGCTGTCTTAGGTATATCTTCTGCCTTAACCTTCAACTGGTGATAGCCAGAACGAAGGTCAATCTTAGAAAAGACTTTTGCTCCTTGCAACTGATCAAACAGGTCATCTATTCTGGGCAAAGGATATTTATTTCGAATTGTTACCTTGTTTAAGTCTCGATAATTAATGCAAAGGCGAAAACTACCATCCTTCTTTTTCACAAATAAAACGAGTGCAGCCCAAGGAGAAACACTAGGCCTAATAAAGCCCTTATCTAGTAACTCTTGTAACAATTCCTTTAATTCTTTCAACTCTACTAGGGCCATCCAATACGGAGCCTTGGAGATAGGACCCGTACCGGGTATCAATTCAATGGCAAACTCATTCTCTCTATCTGGTGGCAACCCCGGTAACTCTTCAGGAAAAACATCGAGAAATTCTTTCACAACTAGAATATCATCTAACTTCAATTTAGTCTCACAAGTATCTCTCACAGAAGCTAAATAGCCCTCGCAACCATTCCTTAACAACTGTCTAGCTTTCAGAGCTGAGATTACCAGAGGATGAGTGTTAACTCTACTACCCACAAAGCAAAATTCTGGTTGATCAGGAATCTGAAACAGTACCATTTTTCCTCGGCAATCAATAGAAGCATAATTGGTTACCAACCAATCCATTCCAAGAATTATGTCAAAGTCCCGCATATCTAAAACAATCAAGTCTACAAGCAACCTCTTGTCATCTATACTAACCACACGAGATTTGTAAATTAAGTCAGCAACCATAACACCTCCCACACATAAGTCGATCTCTCTAGAGACACATTTCCATCCATGTTTCTCAACAAATCCCATAGACACAAATGAATTTGTAGCGCCAAAATCAAATAACACATGTGTATGAACAGAAAACACTAAAACAGTACCTGACACCACCGTGTTTGAAGTCTGAACATCTTGTTACGTGAGTGCGTACACTCGACCCTGAGTCTTTGGCTTATTGTAACAACCCGTCACGTTTCGATAAAATCTTGAATTACCTATTGATTCTTTGTTAAGCGGGGCGATTATGATTGATAATTGAATTGATTGAAATCTTCGAATCGATCGATCGAGATCCGAGATCGATTGATTGATCAGAATCGCTATCTGTTTGACTGTCATATTATCTGTTCTCGCCTTATACATTAAACTGCAAATTGAAGGCCTTATCGGCGGCCAAATCGAAAATTGGTTGATGATCTGTGTTCATCATAATTAATGTGATTTTATGGCATATTTATCTGAAAATTGATTTGGTATGATTAAACTGGATTAAATTTGATCAATAGTGATAAAACACAAGATTTGGACTTATTTACCAAACTACCACCTAGTGGCCCACTACTTTAATATATTGAACTTCATTACATTTCATCAAAACATTTGTTTAGCCACTTTTCCTTGCCTTAGCCGACCATAGAGAGAGAGGAAATGAGAGTTTGAGTTCAATTTGGTGATTTGCTTGGAAATTGGAAGAAATTGTAGGAGATATGTCTAATTGAACTTCTACACTTGTAATTGAAGATCTAGGTAAGGAAACTTAACCTCTCATTGTTGTCCTTAAGTTGATTCTTGCATGATTCATGTCAAATTGTAGAGCTAAGGCATGATTTAGTCTAGTAATGTTGTATTGTAACTTGAATCTTGCATGCATGTGTATATTGAGGAGTTTTGAGTTTGATTTCATGGAAATCTTGCATGCATGTCCATCTTTTGATCATAATCCATGATTTCACCATGTTCTTGAGGAAATGAGCTCAATTGAGCATGTTTTGAAGTTTGAAAATGATTTGAAATTCATGCATGTCATGTTTTGAGCATGTTCATGAAATGGGTTTGAAAAATGGTTTTAATTGACTCACCTTTGGGGCTTGAATTCATAAAATCGAGCTTTGAAACTTGTTGTATATTGAATTGAGATGTGTTTTCCAGAATTTGGGCTCAAGAGGTCGAGTTTAGAGTGGTTGAATACTTGGTTTGAGCTTGGGAGGCAAATCTGGAAATTCCATATTTGGCTTCCTCGCTCGAGCGAAGGATTCCTCGCTCGAGTGAGCACCTTTGTCCAGGGCTCCGCTTGAGCGAGCATCGGCTTAATTATCGCGAAAAATCACAAAGATCCAGATTTTTTATCGTTGACAGACCGCTCGAGCGAAGGATTTCTCGCTCGAGCGAAGCCTTTGATTTTGGAAGCTCGCTCGAGCGAAGGAAGGCTCACTCGAGCGAGGATCCTATTTTCAGCAAACTTTGCAAAATGCTTTCTAAGTGTATTTTTGCATCCTTATCCCATTCTAGGCATTCTTAGGCCTAGTTTAAGGCATTGTAATGAGGATATAGATGTAGAACACACCAAGGCAAATTAGGGATTAAGTTATGATATTTCCCAACTGTGTAGCTTAGTGTGTGTTCAACCTGTGAACTGTGTAGGATTGGCTTACCGAGGGGACGCTCTAGCTTACTGTAGCCCAGAACTCTGTGAGTAACAACTGTGTAAAGATATGTTCAAAAATGATTATCTTCTGAACTGTTTACTTTATTGAATTGTTTACCTTATTGATCTGTCTACTTTATTGAATCGCTTGTCTTTGAATCGTTCTTTGAATCAAATGTTTACTAAATTGAATCTGGCTTTTAAACTGCCATCAATTGAATCGTCATCGAATCAAGTATCGAATCAATCACATCAATTGATACTGCGCATCGAATCGAGCGTAACGAACGTATGTCTTATATTCTGAACTGTACTGTGGCATCCTTGGTACCTACTATTTACTGTTACTGTGACAAAGAGACCTCTATCGGTTCCCAAGTTTGGAACCACTACTGTTTACTGTTATGATGGCCATTCTGTATTTCTAATATGGAACAAAGTGCTGTACGGAACTAAGTGCTACACTGTGAGCCACCTCTAGAATCTACGGAACTAAGTGCTACAGTGTGAGCCACCTCTAGAATCTGTGTGAGACACCTCTTGAATCCACAATCTTGTCTTGTTCTCTCAAATAGCATCTTTATTCTTTATTCTTATCTTTATCGCTATCTTGATGGCCATCATTTACTGCTTTGGTTCATAAGACCCGGTCTTTTAAAGACCCATCTTTTATCTTTGTTATGCCAATGGATGTACCACATATCACTGCTTTAACTGAATGACTATTATGACCCGAAATATGAGCCACAAACTGAATGACTGATAAACTGACTGAAATGACTGTTTTCAATACTGAAAGGACATTTATTCTTAAACCCTTTACGCATTGTGTTATTCACTGGGCTTTAGCTCACTGCTCATATATATATATATATATATAGGTGTACAGGCACCAGACCGCAGCTAGGAGCGTCAGGCAAGCTTTAATTTTGTCAAGCCAACCACTGTGCCTCACTGCGAGGTTCCGAGCCTATCAAGCTATGGCTTAGGGGCTTAGGGGTGTTTTATTTCCCCGTTTGTCTCTGTAATTGTTTTGTTTACTGTATAGATTGATAGCACCGTACTATACTATTTAATAGGGATTAAGTCCCAGTTTTGACTGATTGTATATTTTGTGCATACTATTCTGTACTGAAAGTATAAAGGTATGAAAAATCCTTTTGCATACAGACTGTCAGCTCATTGGACATTGTTTATTTACTGTATTGGCTTCCGCCATGCCCCACTACTGTATTCTTGTATTCTTGTCAAGGCCTTTGGTAGTCTCGGATTACTGGCCGGTTACGGTGCTAAACCCATAGGGGCGGGTTTGGGTCGTGACACTTATGACCTCCATTTTTCTTTTGATTTCCTGAACTCTCTTTGTCTGTTGATGCTCTTTTATTTGTCTATGTTTTCTGTTTAGTCTTACGCCCCTTCTAATTAGGGCAATCACCTGTCATGTGCCCTTGTTGCCCATAGGAGAAACAAGCCCTAGTATTCCAACAACACTCACTATCCCGATGGAACCCATTACATCTAGTGCACTGTACCCGATCATTCTTCTTGTCAACACTACCACCCACCATTCGACTTCCCCAACTCACTACCAAAGAAGTGGTTTGTCTCTTAGCATTGCCCTTCGAACTGTTGTTAGTTTGAAAGTTGGAAGAACTAGGTCTCTTCTTATAATTCTCTTCTTTCTCTTCTTGGGCTATAGTGAGGCCCTTCTCAACCAACAATGCCTTATTCAACACTGCTCCAAAAGTAGGTAACTCGAAAGGAACCACATGCTGCATAATGTTCGTTCTTAGCCCACCTTCGAACTTCCGTGCTCTGCTATCCTCGTCTACTTCAAATACTGGTGCAAATTTAGACAACTTCGTAAACTCAGCTTCATATTCTGCAACCGTCTTATTCCCTTGCTCCAACTTTGAAAATTCCCTATGTTTTTGTAGACGAACACTCCTAGGGAAGTATTTCTCATTGAATGCATTCTTAAACCTTTCCCATGTATAGGGGTTGACATCATGCTCATGTATGCGCTTCTCTATCTGCCACCAATCATTAGTTATTCCTTGTAGCATAAACGTAGCATAGGTCACATTCTGATCATCTGTACACTCAAAAATGAGAAACAACTTTTCCATTTATGTCAACCATTTTTCAGCCTCCAAAGGGTCTGTGGCTCCGTCAAATGCCAAGGCTATCTTCTTAAACTCAGTAATGTTACCACGTGGTCTCGGTTTTGGCCCAACACCTGGCTGCATCCGTTGTTGTTACTCCATAAGTCTAGTCAAGTTATTCCCTATGATGGTTCGTTGTTGCACCATCCCAGCCAAAGTCTGAAGCACTTGAACCATTCCAACTGGATTGGGAATTGCAGTTTGTTCTTGTTGTGTAACAACCCCAATCCCTAATTAACGTTAATCCATGGTTAATTATGCTTAATTGGTAATTACGACGAAATTCTGAATTAAATTGCATGTGTGTATTGCACAAGTATGTCTATATTTGTTTAACGTAGGAAAATCTGTTTATGTTTTCCTTTCAGTTTGCAAATTGAAAACCTTATCGGCATCTGAATCAAAAATTGGCTTAATTTACGTATTAATTAGGATTTTTAGAATCTTATGGTAGGCTTAATTGAAATTCGATTTGGAACGATTAAATTAGATTAAACTAATGTCCACTAATTAGCCTTAATTAAACACACTTTTGTTTAATGGCCTAATTAAGGCCTTAGTGGCCTCATTGATCACATACATTCTCCCACTTGCTCCTTTCTTCATCTATGTGCATTCTTGAGCTCTCAAGACCCAAAAACGCGAGAGAGAGTGAGAGAGGGAGAATTGGTTCAAGACTTGAGAATTTGGGCTCAAATCAAGGGATTGCTAGGAATTGTTGTTATTTGAAGAAGATTTAAGAATTTTAACTTCACCTCTTGGGAATTCAAGCCCCTAGGTAAGAAATTGAACTCTTCATTGAATGATTGAGTTGGATTCTACAAGATTATTGGTGAATTAAGTGAATTCATGAAGGAATTGCATTAGAATTGAGATGAATTAGGCCATACCATACATGCATGTGCATTTCTTCACAAATTGGCCATGATTTCAAAGGATTCTTTCATGCATGTGTTTATCTCATCTATGTTTTGAGAGTTCATCATGTTTTCTAGCAATTTGCCAAATTTGATTTAGTTTTGAAGTGCTTGAATTCAAGGGAGTTCATGCATGTTACACTTATGAGTTATCCATAAAATTTATGTTATAACTTTATGCAAAAAGGCCAAACTCTTGGGCCATAATTTTGTGAAATAATCCTCAATTCATCATGTTTTACAAGTTTACTATGTTATCTCTAGTTTTGGGGCACAAGAGATGTGTTTTGAAGAGTTGAATTCATGTTTTGAAGATTGGAAGCAAATCTGGAAAACCCAGAATTCTGCTTCCTCGCTTGAGCGAAGGATTCCACGCTCGAGCGACCAACTTTATTTCACACTTTCGCTCAAGCGACAAAAAGGTTAGCTCGAGTGTAAATTGCATGCTTTCAGGTGTGTATACGTTTGGAAGCACGCTCGAGCGACAAGAGTTACGCTCGCGCGAAGGATTGTGTCTCACGCTCGAGCGAGCATCGAGCGAAGATTTCATGCATCCAGAACTTTTCACATTTTGCAGACCACTCGAGTGAAGGAGTGTGTGCTCGAGCGACAACTCACATTCGGTAAGCTCACTCGAGCGAAGAAATCTACGCTCGAGTGAGATCCCTATTTTCAACCAGTTTTGAAAAATATTTTCAAGTGCATTTGGACATTCTCATTCCATCCTAGGCACTCTTAGGCCATGCTTAAGACTCCATAATGAGGTTACAGGCTAGAAACACACTAAGCATAAGCGAAATAAGTTATGTACAATCTGAGTGTGTGCATTCAACGTATGAATCTACCATGTTATGTAGGTCAGGCGCCTCGGAATAAGTGAATTGCTTACCTTGCCGTCAAGTTGAGGCTACCAATTATCTGTGAGTAATAACTTAGTAAAGTTATGTTCAAGTAAATTATTTTTTGCTCACGGATTAAGAACTGTTTTATGAAATGTTATGTTTTATGCTATGAATGATTGTCCAAGTCTAACAAGCAATTATGACATAATGCTATGATTCAAGTATATGCAAGTTCCCGGTCCGGAGGTCCCTTATGGGACTGACAAGCCATCTATGCCCGGCTGGAGGTTCTTTAGTGGAACTGACAAGTTTACAAGTTCCCAGTCCGGAGGTCCCTTCATGGGACTGACAAGTTATTCTTACCCGGCTGGAGGTTCTTATATAAAACTGACAAGTATGATTTAAGATATTATATATGTAATCTATCAGCGTTGATGGATGTATTATGTAAGACTAAGCATGAACTCTAAATTCTATATATACTCAGAATAAGAATATGAATATGAGTTTTAGTTTCAGCCGTAGTTAGGAGACATCATTCATTAAAGTCTTTACTCTGTTATTATTCACTGGGCTTTAGCTCACTATTTATATTATATATGTAGATGAGCAGGCACGTGATCAGGCCCAGAGTTGATGGCCTATGTTTCAGTTTTGTCAGCCAACCTTCGTGCCTCAAGAGGAGGTTCCAGATCAAGTCATGCTTAGTGGCTGTGTCCATATAAATGTATAAGACTGGTCCTTTTGCTCTATGAACAAGTTCACTTTTTTATATATGCCTGATAGTGACATGTAAACACTGCACCTATGATGTCACTTATTTGTATATAAAGTTCTAAGGTCTTCAGTTCCATGTACATTTTCACAGCTTAATGTACTATATGTATTCTGTATTTTGCTTCTGCAGCCTCTAGCTATATGTCTTTATGTCAAGAGGCCTTTGGTAATCCAAGGATTACTGGTCGGTTACGACGCTAAACCTATGGGGGCAGATTTGGGTCGTGGCATGTTGTCCCAACTCTTGCCCCTAATTTCCTCTGACTGCTTGAGAACCACTACCATTATTAGTCACATTCCCTCGCCGATTGTTATTACCAGTCCGTTGATTCGTTTGACCCTGGCGTGTATTCCTAGCCATATTTTCCAATGTCTCATCATGTTCCATTGCAACTTATATGCATCAATAATAAAACCTCATCTTATTCTATTCTCAAGTCCCTATAACATGTAAATAAAATTAACATTATACCAAATTATAAGCATTCCCAACCCTACATCTATCCAATCTCACCATTATTCTATACTAGCCTTTAAAATTACAACCTGGCTCTGATACCACAAAATTGTCACACCCCAAGCTCCGTGACAACGCCGCACACTCATTTAAGTGAGCATGCAAGGCTAAGAGTCCAATCACATAAACCAATAATGTAAAATACTCAAATTAAATCTTTAATTATCATAATGCAAAAATCCATAAAAATAAATAATTCTTATATGAAATTGTCTACCAAGTCCACTAATTTAATCCACTAACAAAATAACAATCCAAGTACTTAAATCATAGTTCTACTCTCGTTACTCCCACAAGTAAAAACCCCGCCCAGCTCTACTCCTCAGAATCTAGAAAAAAAAAAATTCAAATAAGGGTAAGCTAGACAGCCCAGTAAATAACCAACCATCATTGCTAGCTGGATCAAGTATACAAAAAAAAAAAAATAGTCAATAACCAATAAATATATTTTTGCTACAATTCAATAAATAAACAATTATTTTGTAACATGGTTTTTTAGTTGAAAATAAACAATGTAGCAATACATTCTAATTGAAAAGACAATGAGATAATTCGAAGAAATTTCGTTGTCCAAATCGATAGTTCAATATTCAGATGGTTTAATGATGCGATTCACAAAACCCAAGTCTTGGTAACTACGGTCACTTAACCCGTAACAAAGCCCAGAATCACACATAGGCCGGTGGTAAAGCCCCAAAAGAAACTAGTTCTGTGCCAATAAATAACCCCCATTGGCTAGGGTCCAAATCATAGTCAGACTAGAGTGATGTTCAAAATTCAAACAATACACAACTTTTAAATAAAATATTCGATATTTTCATAATAAACCTTTGGTACAATTTTTAGACTAGTTTCACAAAATATTCAAATAATTTTTATAATAGTATTTGATGTTGTTTTATACTTAACCCATATTTTATTTTAAGAGAACATGAAGGCTATAAATAAATATTTATAATTTTAAACGATTCAATATAGGAATAAAAATGAACCAATAGTGATAGAGGGTTACTTACCTCAAACGCTTAAAAAAATAATATTTCCCAAGCTAATCTTAAATTACCAAGATCCACCTCAATCTCACAAACCTAATAAAATATTACACCACATAAATAATTATTATTGATCACTATAATGCATCCATTATTCTTTTCTTTATGATAGAAAAAGCTAATCCTATAGTCTATCAGTAATTCCCAAACCTCAGTACCGAAACAGAGCCACTACGACTTGAACAATTTTTCAAAACTTATATTATTCTATTGTTGTTTATAAACATATATAAATTTTTAATTACTACCAGCCAAACTTGCATCCCAAAATTACACCACCATTAACCTTAACTCGTCACATATCAATTCCAAAATATGAACCACTCAAACGGAATGTAAAAATATACTCTAAAGTCGGGCAAACCGGCACCCTCAACATAGACTATATCAATATATTTATATAATCATATATGTCCAAAAAATAATCTAATGATATATTGACACTAAATTCATAGATAGGAATATAATAAAATAAACCTTAAATTTGACAAATGAAAAGAGGAAGGATTAGAAATGCTAACATTTTAATTTGTTTATTTATGTACATATATTAATTGAGGGGTTCCGGCTTTAAGTGAAACCGCAGCACTATTTTAGAGTGAACGGTGTAAATCTTATATTCTTTTACGTGTACATGTGATTTTTTATTTTTGTAATTTTCTTAAAGAATAATTTTATTCATACTAATAATTTTAATAAAAAAATAAATGATAAAATGTAATTTATTGTCAAAAAAATAAATATTTAAATCTCTAATAATATTTAGACATAAATATTTTTAATAAGAATTTCAAATACCTTTATGTTGTGTTTGGTTGGTGGATTTGAAGAAGAATTTGAAAAGAGAAATGGAAAAGTTAGGTGAAATGTAAATAAAATATATCTATATTTTATCTAGTTTCACACACCTTTTCTCTTTCCAAATTTCTCTCCAAATCCCCTAACTAAACATAGTATTAGGAAATTTGGAAAGATAGCAACACGTGTCTCGCAGAGAAACGTGAGCCATGATGATATCGTCTATACATATATTGTAATAATGTTATAAATTTAGATTTAATTATTTAAAATTATCATATTGTGATTCAAATTTATTTTATAATAAATTATTAAATATTTCTGGAATATCATTTATTTATATTCTTTCACCAATCGTCATTCATCATGTCTCCTTATGCTTTTCAATTACTAAATATAAAATTATTATATTCTACATTCTTTGCTAATTATAATACTATAAAATAACATGGGATTATACTTCTAAACTATCTAATAATTACTCTAATTTGTACATAAATTTTATACTATATAAATTTAATTTCAATTGCACATTTCCAAAAATTCTTCGAAGACCATCAATTTGGTCCGTAGACTTGTTCTATGTATTGCGTGTCAATCGTCCTCGTCTGTCACATTCTGTTTCAGCTTTAGCCTTTTTGTTTTGTCCCTTCTGTTGTTTTTTCTCTTCCTCCGCATCATGACCCTGCTACCTCAGAATATTTAAACCCTTTCCGTCAATATCAAAACCTAATCATCAATTCTTGTTTGTTGGAAAACATTCTTCGTAATTTGTTTTGGTTTGTCAAAGGTTATGGTTTTTGTGTGTATGTATTGTTGTTAGTTTTAAGATAATTGTTTCCATTACTTTCTCTGATTTGTGAGTAATATTGTAAATGAATCGAGCTATTTATGAATAAGTTCAGCTCGGTTCGATTCATTAAGGGTTCGGTTCGATTCGATTTGTTTAATAAATAAGTTAAATTCGAACTTGAATATTAGACTCCTTTAATAAATAAGCCAAACTCTAACTCACAAAAACTCGACTTATCAAACTCTGCTTGTCAAGTTTGATTCGTTTATTTTTATTTAAATTATATAATAAATATATTATTTATATATTAAATAATATATATAAATATGTAAAAATAATAATATAAATACATTATTTATATATTAAATAATATAAATAATATGAAAAAAAATTGTCGAGTCGAGCCCAATTCGAACCCAGTTTCTTATCAAGTCGAGCTCGAGCTTGAGCTCGAGCTCAGTAAAGGTCAGCTTGACTCGATTCGTTTGCAATCCTATTTATAAGATTGCTTATAATTTGAACTAACTAGAAATACCCAACTCTAATTACTTTGTGGGTCCGAATTTTAAGTATTTTGAAATAGGGGTTATTTTATTTATTTTTTAATTCTAAAATTGAGTAAAAAATTTGATTTAACATTAAGTGCTTCAAACTTTTCATCAATTTTTCTTAAAATCTTTTCAAAATTTTCTATCTTACTCCAAAATTTTATTTTCATCAAATTCGATATAAAAAAAAAAATTCATTTCTAATATTTCATCATTTTAAAAAATGACTCTCTTGATTTGATGAATATTTAATAAAAGGATTATAAATGATTTTTAAATTTTTTTAATCAATTTTAAATTTGATGAAAGAAAAGATAAATAATTAGAGATGCTCTAAAGCCTTGTTTGAGAAGATGATTTTTGGCTAAAATAGTTAATAAACACAAAATAGGTTAAAATAGCCAATAAAACAAAATATCGCATCTAATTTATAATTATTTCACTCTTTCTCTCACAACCATCAAATCAATTGAAAAAAATCAACTATTATCTCAAATATAACTTTTTTAACCAAACTAAAATAATCAAAAAAAAATTAAATAACTAATTAAAATAAAGTAAATCCCAAAAGGAGCCTAATTTGCTAGCTTAATGGATTTTATGTACATAGGATGCGGCTTTTGAGCGAAACTGCAGTACTAATCTTAATTTTATAGTTAACTGTGCAAATCTTATATTCCTTTAGAAAAATTCTACACATATAAAATCAACAATGATTCAAAATACTAATTTAGTACTTTAGTGGAGTATTAATGACATGATAAGGGGAAAAAAAATAAACAAACAAATTAAGAATAAAACATCACATCACCGTAGGTAGAGCCTACTGTCAATTTATTAGAGTTAGTTTTAAAGCTCAAGAATTAGAGTTTCAAAGTGTTTTTCTTATACAAATAAATTTAATAAGAATGATGTGACATTACCATTATTGGTCATGTTTGAGAAGTTGACTATTTTAATTGGCTATTTAGTTTTTTGAATATTTTAATTTTGCTAGAATAGTTGTATTTGGGAAGATAATTGTTTCACTAAAAGTGAAATGATTATGGATTAGATGTAACATTTTATCTTATTCGTTAATTTAACTGATTTCGTCTTTATTGACTATTTCGGCCAAAAAAACTAAAAAAATAACTTGCCAAATAGGACCATTGTAAGTAAATTCATTTTTAATCGTATTTTGTTTTAAAATAAAAAGCCCACAATAAATCACATTATTATATATAAAAATTATTTATGAATTTTTTTATGGGAGACTTATTTATAAATCCTATTTCAGACATTTATGCTATGTTAAGTCTTGTGTAATTTCTTATAGAGTCTCAAGTCCTATTTAGATAGGAATGTATTTCACAAGATCCTATGAGTTGTAAATAAATGGTATTAATATATTATTATACACTATAATTGCAAAACCATATATAAGAAATTGAATGTTACCATGGAAAGTAACATTTTCACATTTAATTAAAAAAATCAAAAACCTAATAAGTTTTTGAAACGTTACGTAACACGTTACGTTACGTTTATGTAGGTGTCACGTTACGTTACGTTACGTTTATATAAGTGTCACGTCACGTTACGTTACGTTTATGTAATGTCCAATCTGATATGGTCACGTTACATTACGTTTATATAAGTGTCACGTTACGTTTCGCAAACTTAATCTATGATAACATTCAATTTCTTATATATGATTTTACCATTATTTATGATATTAACAACTAATATTGAGGGTAAATGTGTCAACAAACTTCATACAGGACTTATGGGAATATAAGTTTTTTAGTAGGACCATATGTAGCATAAGTCTCCCTAATAGGTTTACAAATAATTTTCCCTTTTTTTATTTATATAATCTTAGTTTATACATGTGATTTTTCACTTTTGTAATATTAAATTTTTTTTTCCTGGGTCTCACCGATCTGTTTCGGTTTAGGTGTTACGGATTCTTATAATTTTGTTCCGATCCAGCTTTAACAGAGCCTCCTACACTAACATCACATGAAAGTGGTTGTTATGCATCGAATGATGTGCAATTATATGTATATTAGTTATTGAGATATGTAATGTTAGGGGAGTTTGCGGTTCGATTATGGTCAAGAAATCTCTAATTTGTTGTTCATTTGTCGGATGGGCGGATTGATTGAAAGAAAATTAATCCGCCTCTGTCCGCCGAATTGACGGATGAATGTAAATCGGTTTGACAATTTAAACGTTTACAAATTTTGAACATAATACAACAATTTGTCTACAATTTTTTTTGGGATAATAATCCAACTCAACATAACCAAAATATTATCAAGTAAATTGTCAAATACCAATAATAAAATACATATAAGAAAATTATGCATTATTAAAACTATTTCACTACTTTTTTCTATTCAAAAACTATTTAATTTGATTTTTAAAAAGGGATATTTACCAATAAATCACATCCCACAAACAGTTGCACCATTTGGTCCCAACGGTGTATCTGTTGTTCTGATTGGTCCTATTAGTGGGAGAATATATTCATGTTGATCCTATTTCCCTTGTTTGGTAATATGTATTGGTCATTTATACCCTTTTTGTTTTCTCGTGGCTTGTTTTTTGTGGGTTTGGTTGTGGATATGGAAGTACAATATATTTCCTTCATTATGTTAGGGTTTTCTGGCTGATGTAATGGTGTGCTGTGGTGATTTGTGTGTTTGTGGATAGACGGTGATTCGTAATTCCGCCGGCAATAGTTCTGGTGTGCTGGAGGTATTGTTTGTTTCGGGTGTCTTCGTGTGTGTCGTCTATCTATTTTAATTACATCGTGTGCCATATAATGTTCATATTGTAATTGTTGTTGCCCATTCGTATAGGGTTGGGCACATTCGTATTCAATATGCTAACGGTTTTCGGCCGTACAACTCGTTGGCGAGATGACACATTGGCGTCGTTCATTACTGTTTTGGTTATTCTAGTTTTGTGTTACTATGTAACTTTATACGATTTTTACCGTCAATATGTTTCGTAATTCTGCCGGTAGTAGTTCTGGTCTGCTAGAGATATAGTGTGTTTCGGGTGTTTTCGAGTGCATTATGTATCTATTTTAATTGCATGGTGTACCATATAATGTTCATATTGTAATCGTTGTTCCCCATTCGTATAGGGTTGGGCACATTCGTATTCAATATGCTAACAGTTTTTGGCCGTATACCTCGTTGTCAAGATGACACATTGGTCTCATTCATTGCTGTTTTGGTTGCTCTAGTTTTGTGTTACTGTGTAACTTTATACAATTTTTACCGTCAATATGTTTCGTACACAGTGGCGAGTATTTTGTGTGTGTGATACACATGGATGGGTTTTGCGTAGGGCACAGGGGTGGAAGGGGTTGTTAACACATATTTGTATGTTACAGTGTGTTGCATTGCCTTTGTTGTAATCTAAAACTATGTGTTACATTGTTTGCATATTGTAGGGATGGACGCTCATGTTATGTTGGTGTATTGTTACTGCGATATGAACGCCACCATCAAGTTCCAATTTTCATTTCGATTCGATGATTTGGTTAATTGTGTTCGTCAAAATTTTGATGGTCTTACACATGCTGATGTATGTTTCTTTTTCAAGATTCCGGGATACAACTGTTTCAAATTACAAAATGATGTCGATATGGAAAATATGGTATCCCTTTCATGGTCTTTCCATTTAAGACATATTGACATCGTCATTGAAACTCTAGTCACACAAAGTTCAAACAGTATTGGCAACGCAAATCGGAAACCATGTAATGTTACATTCAGTTCATCAAGGGAAGGATAAGAGTCGGACGATGATGATGAACAAAATGATTTACTCCCCAAATTTTGTCCTCGTGTTGACAAAGTTTTCATGTCCGCTCCATGGGCTAATAGCATCACATATGTGGGTCAAAGTTTTGAGGGTGGGGTTGCTAAATTTCATAATGTTCTTCATAAGTATGTGGTTAAATGTGGATTCCGGTTCAAGTATGTGATGAATGACTCCGTTCGGATTATAGTTGTGTGCACGATGAGGGAATCAAAAGGATACATGTGGTCTATGCACGCACGAGTTCTGCATGCTGATGAGTTCTTTTACATTCGTAAGTGGAATACAGAGTACAGTTGCGGTGTTGCCATTCGGACACCAAAAAACCCGAGGGCTGGGTCTGATTTAGTGTCCGATGTTATCTCTGAACTAGTACATGACAAACCACTCACATGACCGTCTGATGTTGTTTATGACTTGAAGAAAGATTAGGGATTAGAGATAAGCTACCGAGTAGCATGGTTGGATGTTAAGAAAGCAAGGGGCGAGATGTTCGGTGCACATTCCATTTCATTTGATCAATTACAGTGGTATAGTAATTCTGTTATGGAAAACAATCCAGGCAGTTACATTAACATTGACTATAATGACCAAAATCACTGGTTTGAACGATATTTCATATCATTCAAAGCATGCATCGATGGTTTTAATCATTGTCACCCTTTACTATTCTTGGATGGTACCTTCTTGAAGGGGAAATTCAAAGGCAACTTGCTAGCTGCTACTTGAAAGGATGTCAATCAAGGTTATTCTCATTCATAACACACACACTGTTAAATGGCATAATTTGTTTCATTTGTTAACTCAATGATGTTTGTGTCTTACCCATTTACTGAACCCACTATCGATTTTGCACACAGGCTTATTCCTATTGGCAATTGCAATTGTCGATTCGGAGAACACAACTAATTGGGCTTGGTTTTTGGAACACCTTGTGAACGTGGTCAAAATGGACAAGACGATCACATTCATTTCAAATCGATACATAGGTGTACTCGAATCTATTCCAACCACATTTCCATATGCCCACCATGTGTTTTGCTTGCAACATTTGCAATGGAACTTGCAAGACAAGATGCGATACACCAACAAGATGCACTGTGTCGGCTTGTTAAGTAAATTTTGTGAATGCGCTTACGCACCAACCATAACAACATTCAATTCCAGCATAGAAAGGTTTAAGATATCGGACTGACAAGTTGCAACGGCTTTTCTGTAAGATTTACGCCCGTCGTATTGGGCAAATGCCTACTTCTGGTACGCACCCAATCACGAATATAATGAACCAACTTAATTTCATATGATGCCCGACTTAATGCATTTCTCGATCAAAATTACATGGAACTATTTTTACATTTCATCCTTGTGTTTTTAGGGGTGACCGATATGGCGAGATGTGTTCCAATGCTGCTAAGTCATTCAACTCGTGGATTCGTGAGGCACGCCACCTCCCAATCACACAGATGGTTGACAGCATTAGAACGAAAATTATGGATCAAATGTCAAAACGCCAACGTAAGGTAGCTGCGTGGCCTAGAGTTCTTTGCCCAAATGGAGTCCCAGTTAGTAAAAGCATACAACAAAGGCAGGGTGTGACTTGTAAGCCAATCCAATGAGGATGTGTACGAGGTTCATTCATACCCATCAGTATTTGTGGATGTTAGCAGGTGGACGTGTTCGTGTTTTCAGTGGCAGATTAAACGGTTTCCATATCCACACGCGATGGTTGCAATCCATAATAGCGGACGAGATTTGAATGACTTGGTTGAACCATATTACCATGTGTCCAAATATCGTTCCATTTATGCTTCAAGCATAACTCCAATACCGACTGTTGAGAAACCACCGTTCAATACTGAAGATTTCATCATACACCCACCAGTTGTGAAACGACCACCAGGGAGGCCAAAGAAAAAATGAATTTTGTTACGGAGGGAAGAAGAGCAAAGAATTTGTTATGACGCTATCATTATTGCATGCAGATGGAAATGTCATTTCCCGTGTGTTGATAATATGGCTAATGTTTTTGTTCCAAAGTTTGTCACTACGGTTTTTTTTTTTTTTTTCTCCTTTAAGTAAGTGTGTGCTAAAACACCAAACATACCATACTATTATCGTTTGCATTATTACGTGGTTTTTATTATGTAAGTTGATCAAATAATTTGGGTGACACACAACCCCAAATTGATTCAGTTTACCAAACTATTTCTACTGTTGTGTTGTTTACATTTTTAAAATATTCGACAAACATAGGTATGTACTGTAATCTTCCACAATTTTTAGCAACTGCGAGTAGGCGTTGAATTCGTTACATGAATGGCATTACACACAAATGTGGTCCCATTCAACGCATATATTCAGAACATAGTATGTTAACAACATCGTTATACTTGTAATACGACACACATTCACCAAAGTGTACTATAGACGCCAACAGTTACAACCTCAACCAAAACCACCATCAAACTTACTCAATGCACATTCATCACAATTCATGAAATAACATACAAAACACACAACATTGTCCACCTGTACCCCAACATAAACATTTACATAACCATCACCTTCGTCAAACAACACCAACCCACATAATTGTTTGCTACACAAACTAGTGCTTGTTCAACATACCCGCCCATATTATTGTGCACCAGATAAAACCACTATTGTACAACATTATCAGCAAATAACAGTAAATTTCATTCACAACTACCATTTTTCAATACCAAGCTTATATAAACACAGTGCCTAAGCAAGAAGTGCCAAATCGCAAAAAAAACCAACGCATTTAATATAAGCCCACATCGTATTTACTACCAAATTCTGTTTGTTCACGTATGTCCACAAAAACATAAAACCCATGCATGTACCACTTACAAATCAAAAATACTGTACGATATTGTTTTCATGTGTGCTTAAAAATAAACATTCCGACCGAATGTTTTAGACCCCTGATCATGTCGTTCACAAATCCCTTAATCATATTTGCTCTCAACACAATGCCGTTGGTACCTTACAATGAATGCCCTCTATCAACATGGTGCATGTACTGTCGTGTCACCGCGCAAACGATAACCGCACAATCTAGCCTACGTTGGGAAAACCCAAAGAACAATTGGTCAATTACATTGCACAAACACTTTTAGAGACAATGAACATTTTGGTTTCAACAACAGGTTACTTATGAGTCGGCTCTCTCCTGGGGGCAGTCTTCAACAGACTCGAGGGGGTGGTTAAAGGTCTCAACAGGTGCTAACCCCATCTATTCCATCCGCTCGTAACGATCGTTTCATTACAATTAAGACATGTTCCTTCTGTCACACACAAAACAACCACCCAAAATTTACTTCAAACTCACCTTATTAAAACAACAATTACATGTGTTTTTTTTACCAAGATAAACGCTTCATTGTAATGCACGTCTGATCTGCCAAATGAACGTTGCCTCATTAGATTAAAATATTTTCAACTTCCATCCTCTGCGTCGTACACCACGAGAGTCTAGTGTGCTTGGTTGCATATGGGAAAATGAATGTATTGACAGTCCTTAGACGATGCAAATTCTTCAACACATAACTTTCCATGGTTTGTGTGCTGCCAATTTTGATAACATTCTACAAAACAAACATTCTTTATCAAAACATGTCCATGCACTGGTTACCATATAACAATTACACAGTACTTCTCACTATGCAAATACTGCTGAAGAAGTATGATTTGTTCGCTAAAGCATCACCCGCACAGACATGCACCTACTCTGTCAACAGTATCTCAGCATACACATTAATTACCTGCAGTGAGACACAAAAACATTAATCACGGAAATCAACCATAATAACTACGTACAACAACACACATTTAGAATTCTATGGAAAACAAAACAACACATGTGACACTAAAGTAATAACACAATTCACATTGCCACGGATACTATCTCCACGTACAAGACTCTTGACGTCAGTAAAATACACCGACACACCGCTGTCAACACTAGCCCACATGACAGCCCAACACATAAAACAAAAACATCATCACATTGTCTCACGAAAACATGTTACGCTTATGGGAGGGAAATTGCATATATACCCGCACATACCCATCGCCATTTCGTTTGTAAGCCTTTGTTATTTTCTCTTTCTCTTCAAACGTCATCAGTTTCCATACCCCAAACCGGTTGTTCAACTCGAACCCAAACCATTTATTGGCAAGCACATCAACTGTGTCTACATCTATAACTGTGTCATTTACATTACCCTTGTCCACTTCCCCACCCTCGTCCATGTGTGTGACTATTTTCTTTTCGTGATCACGACCTAACTGGTAGTCATAATCTTTCAGTCGTAATTTTTTTCTAACTTTGTTCTTAATATTATGTACAAACGAATTTCTCACACCTTTGCCTATATACGGAAACACTTGCACATCAGTGTCCGACAGACTAACATCACCCACACTCCGTTGTGGCGCCAGACTAGAATCAAACACTGTGTGCACAGTTACATTTTGACCACTAACACCCGAATTTACAACAACTCGAATAGGTGTTACATCGTGCGCCACTGTTACATCGAACCCACTTCCACCTTGGCAATGGCTTGCACCAACTTTTCCAAAGTCATTTTTCCGGTACGCTTGCGTAACAGTGTGCAGTTGCTAGTCAGCTAGCTGGTCCTCCAATATTGAAATTGTTTGGCGTAATTCCTTGTTCTCATTTTCAAGTTTTCGTATCTCATCATCCTTGAGCGTCATGACACACTCGAACCCACCGACAATGTTCACGGCTTGCATTTCCATTTTACTCTTCAAACTAACTACTTTATCCTCTAGCTTTGCTATTGTCCCTTCATTTGTTTTGTTCTGCACTTCCATGTCTGCCATCGACTTCAACGCTTTCTTCAATTCGGTGAAATCTGCCATGTCACTCCCTACATTACGCACTGTGTTGTGCACATCATTTGATTTCACTCCCACGCCAACCCTAGTCGCATGCGCCACACGTGCCATCCCATCGGCACAAACACCAACCACATCCGTCACTCCCGCATCACAATGGTCAATTTCATGCTCGTCTGTTGCCAAAATGTCACGTTCATACTCCAACCTTGATCTGTCAGTTCATACATTCCCATCAAAAAAACACAACACAACACAAACATCACGAACATACAAACACCCTCATCTCATAACAATTGTGAACAAACACTGCACATCACTACAGAGGTCATGTACCTGGAATTTGCTAGGTGCTGAGAAATCCAAACACCGCATCCTGTTAACTAAGGCACTAATGTCCCATCTCAGAAATCTTGGAAACATATTCTCCGTTTCGGGTTTCACCAGCATTGAATGTCCACAAATCCAATACTGCGTTCCAAGTAAAAAATTATTTACAATCGGCCATTACCATAACAACACATATACGCATAAAACAATTAATACATTTGCAAAACAAACCAAAAATACATACCAGCAATGCGACAACACACCCAATGACCTTCTCCGGTATATGATGAAAATCTTTGATTGAATCCATCAACATTTGTAGTATTGCACTAGTCCAATCATATGCGCGTACGGTCTTTAGGTCATCAATGTATCGCACAAATGCCCAACTTATCGTCTCCCCAGAATTAGCAAAGAACAGCTTCCCATACATATAAAATGTCAACTTCACTGCGTTCTCCTCGTCCACCTTTCTTCGCCCATCCACGACTTCTTCTAACAATGTCTTCATAAGCTTCGATGTTATCCTTACAGTGTTATGACTCCTCCGTTGAATAAAATCCAATGTCGACCTTTGACAAGGGGAGAGATCAATATGCCTAGTACTACACTGAATCCCAAACAAAAGTCTAATATCGTTCCTACATAACTTCACAAAATTTCCACCAATGTTGAATGTATCACAATGTGCGTCGTACATCCGTATTATTTTCAAAATCGCCTCATCAAACTTCCGAAATTCATTGTGATTCAGTTTGTTAATTCGGATACCCTCAATCACGATCCAAAATGGAGTCCTCTTCAACTGTTCAAAGTGACCAAATTTCAAAGAAGATGTTGTTACAAACTTCATGATGCCAAGAATGTTTGAACGAAAGTTAATCATTGTGGGTAATGCGTGTGATTTGCCCAAAGAAGCTTATTAACTTGTTCAGCAGCTTATTGGTGGTTCACTTTCAATTTCTTGAACAATATGCGGCCCTGTATGTTAACACCTAGTCTATTCGGTTTTGCACCACATGCACCTTCAACACGCTTCCGTTCACATAAATGCGTCTACGGATTTTTGCTACCATCACCATCTATAATTGCACAAAAAAACATATTAATTACATTGGATACCGCTAAAACTTACCCAATGTACGCACAAACCATTAAATTTGCAAAATCCAAAATACAAACATAACACACACATTTGAAACAATTTAGTCACACACATCCAACTCCATGTCAACTACAACAAACAGACAATCCACAACAGAAAACATAAAACATGGCAGGAACAATGTGTCAAAGATTTCGCATAAGTGTGCCATAACATAAATAAGTCTCCAATATTGTACAACCATGTCTCACAGACCCACTAATTCCCTTAAACATTTTTTCGCACTAATTTCACCCCCAACCCAATCACACCTACTCATATCACACTGTCTCCCCTTCCGCCCTCATTTAACGCCATAACACTTGTATATACCAAACTACACATTCTCACGTATCAACTCAGTTAGTCAAACTAGCCACATACTGAACATGTTGAGTCGCCAAAAACCCTTTCTGACATGTTCACTACTTGCAATCAACAACACGTAAATGCCCAACACATCCCACGACAATACCATCTCACCAAAAAAACACACAATTAACACACAAAAAAAACAACACCACTTGCACAACATCACAACCCCTCCTCTGATGCGTATCTCATTTTAAACAGAAGGCATGTCACAACGTGTCAAACTATATAACAACGCCAATCTTACAGCCCATATCACAACCCAACACTTTTTAATTAATATAAACAGCCACACCCATCACCCGCGTTTCATGTCTCTGACACCTACACCATACAATTCTACACACACACACACCATCGTCACACATAATACACACCCACACAGACTTTACGCCCCCGACGTTTTCCAATCACACAACATCTGATACGGAACATCATACAAACATCACCAAACCACAACCACAAAATGTTCTAACCATACAGGGATCATATCGAACAAAAAAACAACAACAAAATTGGTGCCATGTACCTTTTCCAGTCATCTTTCCACCCTCAACTGAGAAATTAGAACGCCTCCTTCAAATCCTCACCCGTACCCTGCTCGAAATACCTTCGAATGTCATAATGTATCAAAGTCACCAATATGCAGACACACACACAAACAAGTATGATAGATCACGATTCACGATCGTACCTCAATAGATATCACAAATCTCCTACAATTTTAGAACAAAACAAATGGAATCGACGGGAATAAGGGTTTCCCAAACATGCCTAATCCACAACAAAATATGGGTTTAGGTTAACAATCTATTAGGGCTACGATTTGCCTAACGGGTCGGATTGTAGTATGTGTGGCACGTGTACTGCACCCTCCAAACATAATAAATCACAAAAGGCCTTAGTGTACTTTCCAATGTTGTGGCACCCAACAAACACCCTCAATGTGCCACGTCGCAACTGAATCTCAACCTCAAAACAACATTGGCCTGTGTCACGTGACAAAAACCACACTGTCACCCAAACTAACCCATAAAACTGTTCATGCGTTTTACACTAAACAACTAATGGTATTTATGTCATTTACCAATACAAAGGACCAAATAGATCATAAGAACAAATATTGGGACCAAATGGAGCACAATTTCAACATTTAGGATTTATTGGTAACTTTCCCTTTTTTTAAAAAATGACAAAATTAAGCCCTATATTTTTTAGACAAAAATATCAAATATCAACTCTTGCCATTTGATAAAAGGATTTCTAAATTGAAAACATAGTCTTACAAATTACTAGGGGTGCTCGCAGTTTGGCGGTTCGATTGTGGCCAAAGGAATCTCAAATCTGCCATCTGTCCAAAATTAGGCGGATTGAAAAAAATCAATCAAGAACTCTCCACTCACATTACGATTCATTCAAAATGTCAGATCGCCTTGCTTCAGGTTTAAGGATCGAAATATCCACCGCCACCTCTATGTAATGTGCGCTATTTAAATAAGTCAAATAAAATAAAATAATTACAATATATATTATGTTTGATTCAAGTGATAAGAGTTTTTTCATTATATTATTTATCCATAATTCAAGTCTCATGCCCATTATTTGTCTAATAATGGTTTTTTTTAATGACAAAATGAACACTTAACGTTAAAGTGGAGGATACACTTGGCATTAAAGTGGAGGATGGTTTCAGGGCACCAACTAAGGTGTTCCTTTTATTAATAGTATACATAAAATGTTATGAACTCACCTTATTAATTCATAATTTATTCTGAATGTGTTTGTATTTGTATTTTATTTTTTTTTTATCAACGAAAGTCATTTGTTAGATTAGCACTTAATGAGAGTTAGCCTCTCTATCACCAAGTACTTGCCTTGTAATTCAACTCCCCATTAAGGAGAGTTGAATCATGACCTTTCCTTATGACTAAGCCGTTAAGAAAGTCATGGTGGCCTAGTTGATTTCCAAATGTGTTTGTGTGGCAGAAATTATATTGATAGTATAAGGTTCATAGTAAAATGAATTTGAACATTGATTTTTTTTTTTTTTTTTTTTTTGAGTAAATTTTGATTCATAAGTCTGAATTTATAGTTGTCATACCCCAAACCCAGGTATAACCGGCCATGGCCCATAGGGCCTTAGCTCAAGGCACACGTTAGCCTAAACACGAAACCATAATCAAATTGAACAACTAAACAAAAGTCTAATAATAAATAACCAAACTCAATCCAGTGACATGTCACAATTATAAATGGTAAAACCAAACGTAATCAAAACCATCCAAACTTATGGGATATAAACAGGCCACATATCAAAATAATCCTAAATGAACCTCAATAAAAATAAAAATAAATATGCACAAACTTGACATAACACTCTAAAACAAAATAAATGAATGTCCTAGAGGTCCATGCAATTGAAGTCCACTCTAAGTCCTTCTAACACTTGGAAGTGATAAACAACTAAGTCAGCTGATAGCTCAGTGAGTAGCAACATAGCTGGTATATATAGTTTTGAAAACAGGGATCAATTCCAAAATAAGATATATAGCACCGAAACTAGATTGGCATACAGTTTTGATAAAGATAATATGTTTCAAAAAAAAGGTTCCACAGTTCAACAATTAAAATACTCATGTCTCTCAAGAACATGATAAATGACATTTTCCACTGAAAACAGATTACAACATGAATACCAATAATTTTCTGGGCACCAAGAAATAACAAGTAACATGCCACACAGTTCTCAAGACTATAAGCCCCGTTAGATCCAATACTGAACTAAGAGTCATCCTTAAGGTGGCAACCTGGGCCTTTTCTCTAAGACAATCCGATTGAAGGTCACCTAGCCTAACCTAGGTCTTTTCCTTACAATCGTTGAGTCCTAGAGTCATCACGGCGCAACCCGGATCTGTTCCCTAGTAGCCAGAGTCACCACACACAGTGGAATAATTTCCCTAGACTAAAATATACAGATGGTCTCAATAATCAATACACATTAGTTCCGCAAAACATGGTAGTTCACCATTATAAACATGAGACCAAAACAAATAGTTTACAGTATGCCAAGTTCACACATGTTTCAGAAATAATTTGATTCCATTGATAATATAATAATTTATCAAAATAGTTTAGTCCTGAAACAACAATTTAATTTTCCAACAATTCAGGGTAGGGGAATATTTATAAAAATATGTAGCATGAAACTACTCACCTGAAAACGGAATAATGTAATCCTCAAATAGAGTATAAAATTTCAACTAGTGCGCTGAACCAAGTATGAAAACTACACGTCACTACTAATTTAAAAATACTAAAGAATAAGAACTGGGTAACCTCAAACTAAAGCGCACTAACACGGCTCAACCCAACTCACCGTTACTCTTAAATATTACCTAAGCTCATGTTCTTCAAGGTCTAAAATTACCCAAGACATGGGTTCCAATCGAAACTTAACTAAAAGTAACTTTAAGATAAAACAGAGTTTTAAACAAACTTTCCCAATCTATTCGCTAACTTTGAAAATTACAAAACCCACTAGACATTGTTCGAAAAATTCCAAAACCCTCTAGATAACAACTAATATATCCTAAGTTTCAAACCCAATTGGTTTCACTTGATTTGCTTATTAAAATAATTATTTACAATTAGTTACACCCAAACAGGTTGTTTTCTGCAGCACTTTAAAGAAATTAATGGTTCTCTTAGTATACATGAGCAATCAATGCAAGGCTAAAAATTTACGAAACTAGACTCGTAACCGATTCTAATGACACTAATTTGATAATTTTCGGATCTATACCCAAAGAGAACGATGCTTCCAAACTTACTGCTTTAAATCAGTTTTCTGGACAGATTTGAATGCATCAGTTTATATGGATTTTGACTACAAAAAATTATGATAAAATTCATACATGTAATTAATCTACTATAAAAATTTCAGTTCAAAATTCATTCGTTTGATATAGTTTCTTGATTTTTAAAATTTGTGATTTTATGCAGAATTTTTAAATTAAGAATTTCACCATTCTTTATATATGAATTTAACTCCCTCGTAGCATAACCAATCCACCAATTAAATATAAAGAAATAAGAAAACCCACCTGCATACCTTTATATTTCTTGTTACATACATAGATATCTAAATAATTGTTGGAACAATATTCTGTGTAAATAAAATAAATTGAAACAAAACCAAACAAATAAATAAATAACGTACCGAATTTATTTATCGAACCGAATTTAAAAATAAAAGACCAAGTTGAGTGTGTGACACTCTGTCCTTAAGACAAAGTTCGCCTCACATGTTGTTTACTAAAGTGGCCTATTTCCCAGATACAATGATCTTCACAAATTTATAGTAGCACTCCAAACAAATTTGTACGGTGAACTTGAACCTTGTGTTCAATAATCTCTTTAATTTTTTCTAAAACTAGAATGAAGAATAAAATGCAAAGGAGAAAATTCTGGACAACAATATCAAAAATGCAGACTGAATTTTGGGTAAGATCAAATGCTGGAATAGCCCAAGTATAAATAGGACTGAACAGGTGTTATTTTGAATCCAACAGGTGCAGCTTGTAAACTAAACAGATACTGCACTGTTTCAACAGATGCAAATTCAAAATTTGAACAGAACTAGACACAGATTAATCAGAAACGTTGGTAATCGGCAGGCCGTAGTTAAAAAACCTGTCAAAATAATTTAAATCTGTTTGGAAATTAAATCCGTTGAAGAAGTAAATGAACATGTGCAAACCAATTCAAACAGATCTGTTAACTATCCAGTTTTTTTTAATCTGAAAACTGTCCGGATTTGAACAGATTTGAGAAGGCAGTTCGGGTTCAAAAATCTGTTATGGAATAAAAAGAAGAGACACAATTGTTGGACAATAATTTGAATTTCAAATTCAAATTTCAAAATTTAAATTAATTTTTCCTGCTAGAATTTATTGAAAAAATTCAAATAAATTTTGTCCAAAAAATTAATGTTAGACCCGACCTAACTCACCACCGACACCCACGCTCGGCACGGCTCGGCCGGACGGAGAGCGGCGGCACGCGCGTGTGGTGGTTTGGGCTAAGGTTCACTTTGTCCATAACTCCTCCCTTCTACAAACTTGGGGTGCCCTTGGGGCCCAACCCAAGTGTTGTAGTCTAGAGCTTATATACTCACAAATGCTCTCTTCAATTTTCAATGTGGGACAACCCATATAAGGAAACCCACATTTAATTTTTGAATTTGTTCAATTCCAGGAACTCGAAAATGACGTCAACTTCCCATTCACTCATAAATGGTTTTGACGAACCGTCTTCACCATGCGACTTGCCACGCGGCAAGGAACACTTCACCTCTTCGGACCCACCCCAAAAGACGTTTGGGGCCCACTGCATTTTGGTCTCAAAGTTGGCCCAAAATAAGCCTTATAAACCAATTTTTCCAACAATCCCCCACATGAATGGAATTTGACGGAGAGAAAATGCAATAACATGATCTAATTACAAAGAGTACAGAAATTGGAAATAATCTGCAAAGGATAAGTAGCTTTTGGCTTTGAACATTCCCTTGTGAGACACTATTGGATTTGCTAGCTAACCAGTGAACATGATGTCTTGAACTGTTCAGCCGTTTGTGTAAACCAAGACAATAGAACTTACACAGTATATCCCCAGACACAGTTTAGTTCTCACTATTGTGTTCATTTTGGCCTTGAACAACCTGGTCTTTCATAAGTGCTCTAGAGAATTGTAGCCCTTCACAAATCTCATAGAACTAGCCCAATTCACACTCACATAGGTGATTCTTATAAAGAGTATCCTGCCATACTCCACTAGGTTTACCTAGATATAAGAATCATTAAAATTTTACTTAACCTAAAATGCTGCAAACATCACTATTACATCATAGAAATGGGTAGGAGTTTGACTCCCCAGTGATCCTTCTAAGTCATACACAACTCGGTTGTCCTTTTGAACCTAGATCTTGGGATCTCCAGTCAACTAGGTTGGGTTTTTGTTGTGGTAACTCTTATTTAATAAGCTTAAGTCTCATTCCCCTCGATAAATTCTCAACTAACTCTCTTACTAACCCTTTGGTTAGTGGATCCGTTATGTTGTCTTTAGACTTCACATATTCAATGGAAATAATTCCATCAGAGAGTAGTTGTCTCACAGTGTTATGTTGACGACGAATGTGTCGTGACTTACCGTTATACATATGATTCTATGCTCAACCAATTGTTGATTGACTATCACAATATACGCAAATAGCAGGCACCGATTTTGGCCACATTGGAATATCTTCAAGGAAGTGGCGAAACCATTCTGCTTCTTCCCCAGCTTTGTCTAAAGCTATGAATTCTGATTCCATAGTAGACCTAGCAATGCAAGTCTGTTTGGAAGATTTCCAAGATACAGCCGCCCCACCAAGAGTAAACACATACCCACTGGTGGACTTTGAGTCTCTAGTATCTGATATCCAATTTGCATCACAGTATCCTTCAGGTACTGCTGGATATCTAGTATAACTCAACCCAATATTACGAGTAAATCGGAGATATCTAAGAACCCTTATAATTGTTTTCCAGTGTTCTACTCCTGGATTACTCGTATATCTACTTAATTTACTTACTGCATAAGCTATATCCGGGCGAGTGCAGTTCATCAAGTACATTAAGCTTCTAATAATTTGGGCACACTCTAATTGAGAAATACTTTTCTGTACATTCTTAGATAGAAACAAATTAACATCTACAGGTAAACTAGCAAGATGATCATCATCTTTGCTGAATTTGTCAAGTATTTTCTCAATGTAATAAGATTGTGACAAAGCATATCCTTATGATGTTTTGGTAATTTTCATACCAAGAATTACATCAACAATGCCCATGTCTTTCATGTCAAAATGTTTATTTAACATTTTCTTGGTAGTTTTAATCATATCATTATTACTACCTATGATGAGTATATCATCTACATAAAAATATACAATGACATAACCTTTGTCTGTGTTTTTAATATAAACACATTTGTCACACTCATTAATTTTAAATTCATTTGACATCATTGCCTTGTCAAATTTCTCATGCCATTGCTTTGGCGCTTGTTTTAAACCATATAATGATTTAACCAATTTATACACTTTTTTTTCTTTTTGGAACAGAAAAACCTTCTGGTTGTTCCATGTAAATTTCTTTAACTAACTCACCATTTAAGAAAGCGGTTTTCACATCTATTTGATGAATTTCTAGATTGTATAGAGATGCAATAGCAATTAGCATTCTAATGAATGTTATTTTAGTAACTAGTGAGTATGTGTCAAAGTAATCAAGACCTTCTTTTTGTCTAAAACCTTTGACCACAAGTCTTGCCTTGTATTTGTCAATTGATCCATCCGTTTTCATTTTTCTTTTGAAAATCCACTTGTACCCAAGAGGTTTACAACCTGGTGGTAAGTCCACTAATTCCCAAGTGTGATTTTGCAAGATGGATTCAACTTCACTATTGACAGCTTCTTTCAATAAAGGAGCCTCAGGACTGGACATAGCCTCTTTAAAAGTTAAAGGCTCATTTGCTAACAAAAATGTTAGAAAATCTGGACCAAAAGATTTTGAAGTTCTAGCACGTTTACTAAGCCTAAGTTCCTCTTCCTCATTTTGATCTAACTCTTGCTCTTGATCATTACTAGTAATAGTATCAAAAGATCTCTTATTAGTACTAGTCTCTTATTCAGTCTTATCTGGAAATACACGTTCAAAGAATGATGCATTTCGAGACTCAATAATAGTATTTACATGCATTTCGGTATGTTCTGATTTATAAATTAAAAACCGATATGCACTACTATTCTTAGTATAACTAATGAAAATGCAATCAATGGTTTTAGGACCTATCTTAGTCTTTTTAGGACTATGAATAACCACTTTAGCCAAACACCCCCACACTTTTAAGTATTTGTAGGGTGGTACTCTTCCATGCCACAATTCATAAGGTGTTTGATTCATTTTCTTTCGGTGTACTTTATTTAAAATATAATTTGTAGAAAGTATTGCTTCCCCTCACAAATTCTGAGGTAATTCAGAACTTATTAACATGACATTCATCATTTCTTTTAAAGTCCTATTTTTCCTTTCAGCAATTCCATTTTGCTGAGGTGAATAAAAAGCGGTGGTTTGATGAATTATTCCATGTTCTTTACAAAATTCACCAAAAGGTAATTCATATTCACCACCTCTATCACTTCTAAGTTTCTTGATTTTCTTACCAAGTTGATTTTCAACTTCATTCTTATATTGAATAAAAGTTTTCAAAGCTTCATCCTTGGTTCGAATTAAATAAACATAACTATATTTAGTATAGTCATCCATAAAAGTGATAAAATCCTTTTTCCCACCTCTTGTTTGAATTGATTTAAAATCACAAATGTCACTATGGATTAATTCAAGTGGTTCCGTACTTCTTTTAATTAAATGAAAAGGAGTTTTAGACAATTTTGCCTCAACGCAAATTTCACATTTATGATTTGAATCAATGTCAAATTTAGATAAACATTCCATATTAATTAATCTACGTAAAGATCCATAATTAACATGTTCTAATCTACCATGCCATAAATTTGAAGACTCAAGCAAGTAAGAAAAAAATGTATTTTTATTAATAACTGAGGGTACAACAGTCATTACATTCATCTTGAAAAGGCCATCAGACATGTAACATTTTCCTACATACATCACATTCTTAGTAAGTACAAATTTATCACTCTTAAACACTAGCGTAAACCCATTCTTACTCAACAAAGATCCGAAAACAAGATTCTTGCGAATGTTCGATACATGCAGCGCATTGTTGAGAGTGAGTTCCTTTCTAGATGTCATCTTCAGAACAATCTTCCCTTGTCCTTCAACTTTGGAAGTTTAGGAGTTGCCCATAAAAAGTTGTTCACCATTGTCCACTGTAGAATAAGATGTGAACATCTTTTTGTCGGCATAGATATGACGAGTAGCACTAGTGTCCACCCACCATTCTTTAGGATTTTCGACAAGATTCGCCTCGGAAACAACTGCAAAAAGATTGATGTCATCTACACCATTGAAAATATTGACCACTTCGGTCATATGGGTTTGAGCAGGCTTCTTGCTTGTTCTTCTTTTGCTTTTGCCTTTGTTACGACAATCTTTGGCCCGATGTCCCTCTTTGTCACAGATGTAACATTTGCCATTAAACTTGTACTTTTTATTTTCCCCCACCCTTTAGAGCCTTGTGATAAACTTTCTCCAAAAGACTTTCGTTTCTTGGTTTTTGAAGCATGTTCCACCACATTTGCCTTAGACTCCATAGGATGTTTACGAGCTTGCTTTTCAGAATTGCGGTTGTCCTCCTCAATCCTCAAACACACAATTAATTCTTCCAAAGACACTTCTTTGCGCTTGTGGTTAAGGTAGTTCTTGAATTCCTTCCAACCTTGCGGTAATTTCTCAATTAAGGCTGCAACTTGGAATGATTCACTGAGAGACATGCCCTTTGCGTGAATGTCATGCAAAATGAGTTGGAGATCTTGAACTTGGCTGATCACAGTCTTAGAATCAACCATCACAAAATCCAGGAATTTGCCAACCACAATTTTCTTTGAGCCGGCAGCTTTCGTTTTGTATTTTTTCTCCAAAGACTCCCAAAGTTCTTTTGTTGTCTTGATAGAACTGTAGACGTTGTATAATGTATTGTCAAGTCCGTTCAAGATGTAGTTCCAGCAAAGGAAATCAGCATGTTTCCAAGCATCAACCGCAGCAACCACTTGCCGATCGGTTTCATCCTCTTTCAAAATAGGAGCATCCTCACGGAAGAAACATGCCAGGTTAAGAGTTGTAAGATAGAACAACATTTTATGTTGCCATCTTTTAAAATCAGTTCCTGAAAACTTCTCTGGCTTCTCACCGTGATTTACCGACATCTTCAACAGAAGAGGGGTTGGCAAATTGTACCACCACAAAGAGTACTTGTTTGAGCATTTGTTTCAATAGCCATTAATTCTAAATTATAAAACAAAATTATAATTAGAATTTATACTACATAGAAAATTAATCCAAATTCACATAATTAAATTATGTAAAAATAAAAGAAACAAAAATGTAACTTTTATTTTTCAATTAAGTTGGAAATAAAATAAAATTTTATTTAACCAAATTAATTCTACACAGAAAATTAAATTTTTGTAACACTTCAATAATTATATAAAAAAAAAAAACTGAAACAGAATTTTTTAATTAATGAACACTCAGAAATAAATTAAGAAAACCAAAATTAATTTCTGACAAAATTCCACAAATAAATATTCTGAATTGTTAATGACACCAGTATATTACTACTATCTGTCAAATAGCATATAATCACTATTTGTTTTTCCAACCAGAATATTATATTGTAAATTCACATAAAATAATTTCTATAAAAGAAGAAAGAGAAAGGGAAACAAACGAAAAATTCTGTAAACAAAATAATTCGAATCTGTCTTAAGATTGTTGGAATAATCTTCTGTGTAAATAAAATAAATTGAAACAAAACCAAACAAATAAATAAATAACGCACCGAATTTATTTATCAAACCGAATTTAAAAATAAAAGACCAAGTCGAGTGTGTGACACTTTGTCCTTAAGACAGATTCACCCCGCTACGGTGCTTATGGTTGAGTGGCATCTATCTCCAAGGATACAATGATCTTCACAAATTTGTAATCGCACTCCAAACAAATTTATACGGTGAACTTGAACCTTGTGTTCAATACTCTCTTTAATTTTTTCTAAAACTAGAATGAAGAATAAAATACAAAGGAGAAAATTCTGGACAGCAATATCAAAAATGCAGACTGAATTTCGGGTAAGATCAAATGCTAGAACAGCCCAGGTATAAATAGGACTGAACAGGTGTTATTTTGAATCCAACAGGTGCAACTCAGAATCGACAGATATCGCACTTTTTTCAACAGATGCAGATTCAAAATTTAAACAGAACTAGACACAGATTAATCTGTAAACCGTTGGTAACTACTGGGTAGTTTCTGGCAGTTAAAAAACCTATCAAAACAGTTTAAATCTGTTTGGAAAATAAATCTGTTGAAGAAGTAAATGAACAAGTGCAAACCAATTCAAACAGATCTGTTAACTGTCTAGTTTTTTTGAATCTGAAAACTGTCTGTATTTGAACAGATTTAAGAAGGTAGTTCGGGTTCAAAAATCTATTATGGAATAAAATGAAGAGAATTTGAATTTCAAATTCAAATTTCAAAATTTAAATTAATTTTTCTTACAAGAATTTATTAAAAAAATTCAAATAAATTTTGTCCAAAAAATTAATGTTAGACCCACACCCGCGTTTGGCATGGCTCGGCCGGACGGCGATGGCACGCGCGTGTGGTGGTTTGGGCTAAGATTCACTTTGTCCATAACTCCTCCCTTCTACAAACTTGGGGTGCTCCTTAGGGCCCAACCCAAGTGTTGTAGTCTAGAGCTTATATACTCACAAAAGCTCTTTTCAATTTTCAATGTGGGACAACCCATATAAGGAAACCCACATTTAATTCTTGAATTTGTTCAATTCTAGGAACCCAAAAACGACGTCAACTTCCTATTCACTCATAAACGGTTTTGACGAATCGTTTTCACCGTGTTCCTTGCCGCCACGCGGCAAGGAACACTTCACCTCTTCGGACCCACCCCAAAAGACGTTTGGGGCCTACTCCATTTTAGACTCAAAGTTGGCCCAAAATAAACCTTATAAACCAATTTTTCCAACAATAATATCCCTACATATCTAATCATCAAAACACACCACAACAGCCCTATTACTTCACACCTACCATATCCAACAATTCATTTGCCAAAGATGCACTACTCTCACACAAACCAACTGAGATACACATGTAATATATATGACTAACCAATTAACCTTATTGTTTACATTAGTATAAGTATGTATGTAGGTACATCTATATAAATAATTCCAAAACCCACCAACCATGCAACACTCACAATGGCAACAAGGAAAAATATAAAGAAAACAAGAACAAAAAGGAAAGATAGTAAGGAAAATTACCTTGCTAATGGACACCACAAAATTGAAACAATCTTAGGCACCGTTCACCCAACTACTTTGTCGTCTCTTTCCCTCTCTTTCTTTTCTTTCTCTCACGGTAGCTATGTGTTGAAGTGTTGTGGAAAAATATTATAATAAGAGTTAGGGTTTTTGTTTCGAAAAGTAGGGCTGCTTTATATATGACTAAACTTAAAAGATTCTAAATTAATATCCTGTGTTTTATTTTATTATATTTCCTCTCATCATTAATTTAAATAAAATACAATTATTATTAGATCAAAATATTCTTACTAACTCCCCCCCTTTTTTTTTAAACAATAAATCTTACCTCTAAATTAGAGATTTCCACCATAAATTTTTTCAGTTTAAAATTAATTAAAAGACCCTCCGACAATATTTAATTTGTACTTTAAGATTCACCAACAAAATATTTGAGATTGTAAAATTATTACTATTTAATTATTTACTTAATTTGTATATTCGGTTCTCACGATAGTGTTGATATATATATATAGATAGATATATAATACCAAACCCACAAACTCATATCTTGTCTTCTTTTTTTGTGGATTAAAAGTTTGTGAATTGGAGCTTGTGCTATTGCAGATTGGTTTACTATATGTGTTTCTGTTCTTGAATCTGTAAAACAGTTTTAGAGTTTGTGGGGGAGGAGAAGCAAAAAGTTTTTACAGGATTGAGCTTTTCTGGTTCTTCTTTCTCATTACAAGCAAGAAGGTTTGAGTTCTTCATCTCTATAAACCAATCACTTATGTGAAAGAATTGTGTTGATACTATGATCAACTTTTATATTCCTAGTTTTTTTTTTTTTTGCTCTTGACTCTGTTTAAACCCTCTAATTATCATCTGAGAGTATTGTATTCGATTCTTGTTGTGATCAGGACTCATAAACAAACACTAAACAAGTTTTATGTGGTTCGACAATGAACCTACGTCCACGGATAGATTTACTAATTTCAGAAAGAACAAACAACAAATACAATAGTGGAGGCGGAGACAACACTCTCAACTTAACTCAGTCACACACACACAAAACTCTCTCTGACTTCTACATCTCTGCTGCTACTTCCTAAACTCATCACATGCACTCCCATTTATACACAAAATGGAAGAGCCAAAGTCAAGTTTGGCCACCGCTGACAAGCTTGACGATGGCCAAACTACAAAAATCTAGCTCGGTTGAAAACTCATTTCCAAAATCCGTAGCTCGCTTCTATTTCTTCAGTTTGCAGCCACTATTGGTGACAACTATGGCTTCCATTCACATGGAGAATCTGAGCCAATAATCAACAATTCTGTGATCAGTTTCTATGTGCCTAAACTTTTTTCTTACAATTACTAGTAACAACACATTGTACTCTGTTTTAAACCCTCTAAGGGTCTAATATATTTAGAATTGCTTAGCTTTTAAACCGATTCTTGTATGCAATGCAGAGTTCTTGCTGGGCAAAGAGGGTTTGAGACTAAGAAATGGAGGGCCTATGGACTGTGTTTTGTGGGGAATCTGATTGTCCTTCTGGTAAGGCAGAGCCTTGCACCATTGATTTCATGTTTGTGACACGGCCTTCTTCGTGTATCAACCACGCCATGATTATTTGTTTTGATATATTGCTCGTGGTCGTGTTCTTATTCAATGTCATTCGGAAGAAACCATCAGAGCACTTTCGTGGTGCTACGCGTTTGCAAATGATATCTGCCATTTTCAATGGGGTTTTGGGATTGGTATACTTGATTTTGGGTATTTGGATGTTAGTCGATAAATTAAGGTTGTCCCGGCCTGTTTCACCTCTGCATTGGTGGTTTCTAGTTTTGTTTCAAGGACTAACATGGTTGCCAATGGGCTTAATGATTAGCCTTAGAGGAAAACATTTCCCAAAAGCATCATTGCGGGTTTTGTCAATTCTTGCCTTCTTGTTTACCGCAATTGCTTCTTGTTTATCCCTCATCACCGCCATTTCTATCAAAGAAGTGTCAATTCAGGTAGCTTTGGATATACTGTCCTTTTTAGGGGCAAGTTTGTTGTTGCTATGCACTTACATGGGTTACAAATATGAAGAAATTGATGAGAATCTATGTACCCCCTTAAACAGTGAGGTCAATGGAAGTAGTAAAACTGAGTCTGTTGTCACCATTACTCCATTTGCAAAAGCTAGGTTTTTCAATAAAATGACCTTTTGGTGGCTGAACCCATTGATGAAAAGAGGGAGGGAGAAAACACTTGAGGATGAAGATATACCCAAATTGCGCGAGGAAGATCAAGCACAAGCTTGTTACTCGCTATTCACAGAGAAATTCAACGAGCAAAAACAACTCAACCCATCATCCCAACCATCGGTTTTGTGGACAATAGTTTCATGCCATTGGAAGGAGATTTTTATGTCGGGATTGTTTGCACTGCTAACAGTAGTTACTCTATCTACCGGTCCACTTATTCTCAACACCTTCATTGAGGTTGCCGAGGGCAGAGAAAGTTTCAAAAACGAGGGGTATGTGTTGGCCATCTTACTTTTCTTTTCTAAGAGCATTGAGTCCTTAGCTCAAAGGCAATGGTATTTCCGAAGCAGACTTATTGGTCTAAAAGTGAGGTCTTTGCTAACAGCAGCCATTTATAAGAAGCAATTAAGACTATCCAATGCTTCGAAAATGATGCACTCGGCCGGTGAGATAATGAACTATGTTTCCACTGATGCTTATAGGATTGGAGAGTTTCCTTTTTGGTTTCATCAAACTTGGACAACGAGCCTCCAGCTCTGTCTTGCCTTAATAATCCTATTCCGTGCAGTCGGGCTTGCGACAATTGCATCCTTGGTGGTGATAATTCTTGCTGTGCTTTGCAATGCCCCGCTTGCAAAATTGCAGCATAAGTTCCAGTCTAAGCTCATGGTGGCCCAAGATGATCGGCTCAAGGCTACTTCAGAGGCGCTGGTGAACATGAAGGTGTTGAAACTCTATGCGTGGGACAGTCATTTCAAGAATGTCATCGAAAACTTGAGGAAAGTGGAATATAAATGGTTATCGGCAGTTCAAATGCTTAAAGCATACAATAGCTTTCTCTTCTGGACATCCCCGGTATTGGTCTCAACTGCCACTTTTGGGGCATGTTACTTTCTCGGAGTGCCTTTGCATGCTAGTAATGTTTTCACATTTGTAGCGACTTTACGACTTGTTCAAGATCCGGTTAGATGTATTCCTGATGTATTTGGGGTTGTTATTCAAGCGAAAGTTGCATTCACTAGGATTGTGAAATTTCTCGAGGCGCCTGAGCTAGAGAACACAAAAATCAGGCAAAAACGCAACATGGGAATGAAGAGCCACAGCATTTTCATCAAATCTGCTAGTTTTTCATGGGAAGAGAGTCCGTTAAAGCCCACGCTTAGAAATATTAATTTAGAGGTTCGAGCTGGTGAAAAGGTGGCTATATGTGGAGAGGTCGGTTCAGGCAAATCGACTCTTCTGGCTGCTATCCTGGGAGAGGTTCCAAATATCCAGGGAACTGTAAGTTCTTGCTGCTCACTTCCTCTCATTCATTCATAGCTATTAAGTACACCTCAACTTCACAACCACTGTACTATTTTTATACTAATCCTGCACTGTTCTTGCCCTAAAAGAGGCCATTAGAAAAATAGAACTTAGCAAGGTGTGGAGTTCTATTCTTTCGCTAATTGTTTCCTCATTATGTGTCAATTTGTTGTAGTGTAACTTGCTCCCTCCTTCATTAGATTGGGGAAAATTTTGTTGTCGATGACCAATTTGGATCCATTTGCTCTATTTTTCAGATTCATGTATACGGGACTGTTGCCTATGTTTCTCAATCGGCATGGATCCAGACAGGAACTATACAAGAGAATATTTTATTTGGGTTGGGATTGGATAATGAGAGATACCAAGAAACATTAGAGAAGTGTTCCTTGGTGAAGGACCTTGACTTGCTACCCTACAGTGACCTCACTGAAATAGGCGAAAGAGGAGTTAATCTCAGCGGTGGTCAGAAGCAGCGGATCCAACTTGCTCGTGCGCTATATCAGGATGCTGATATATATCTGTTGGATGACCCATTCAGTGCTGTTGATGCGCACACTTGTTCGAGCCTATTTAATGTAATGTAATTACTTTTTTTTAGTGTATGCAATTTTATTCTTGTTGGCCACAACAAGATTATGGAGAAAATTCATTTCATTGTGGCAGGAATATGTTATGGCGGCTCTTTCAACGAAGACAGTCTTACTTGTCACCCACCAAGTGGATTTTCTTCCTGCATTTGATTCTGTTTTGGTCAGTTTAACTTCTTTGGGTGCTGTCTTTCACACTGTTCTTCACAAAATTAGTTTTTTTTTTCCTTCTTTTTCTTCTCATTCTTGCTGCAATTCGACCATCCAACCACGATGACATAGCCTTAAAATTAAGCCTATTTGCTTACAGATGATTTCTATGAAATGGTGACTGAGACTGACTCCTTTTTAACGAATTACTTAATTACAGTTCCCAACTTGTACTTGTCTACACCTTTAATGAATCCTAGGACCGCAAGACTTTCCTGTTCTTGAAACTCAAAAACTTCATACTTCCATATAACTTTGATGAATGCTTCTAATGGCTGGTTTGCCCAATGCTTTTTTAGTAGTGATTTTTTAATAAAAATAAATAAATAATCATTTTTGTGATAAAGTTGCTGCTAAAAAAGTCAACGTGCTTGGAAAATGCCAGCAAAGTTACTTTTTTTTATTAGGAAAGTGTAGTAAGTATGAAGGTTTATATGGAAATATGAAGGTTTCAGGTACAGAAAAATTGAAGTACCTCAAAACCTTCATATTTTTTTCTAATTGTGAGTTTAGGAAGTAGGCTTTGATTGCTGAAAAATGAAGTCATACTTCCATATAACTTTTTTGGATTTGTCACAAGTAAATTTTTGAGGTAATAGAATTCATTTAGTGTGTATAGCCAAGTGAATATTCTATTTTCTACTAGAAGTTGTGTCCAAAGGGAACTATCTGTTTATGACATTGCTAAGTTTCATCACTATTAAGCAATCAGTTTGTAATAATTTCAATTTTTTTGGTTGACAGTTGATGTCGGATGGAGAAATTCTACACGCAGCTCCTTACCATCAGTTACTGGCTTCAAGTCGAGAATTTCAAGGCCTTGTCAATGCACACACAGAAACTGCTGGCGCTGAAAGGCTTGAAGAGGTATCTTCTTCTCAGAAGCGTGAAATGTCTACCAAAGAGATCAGAAAAACTCATACTGATGAGAAATCTAAAGGGGACCAGTTGATTAAACAAGAAGAGAGAGAAGTAGGAGGCATCGGTCTTAAGCCTTACAAGCAATACTTAAATCAGAACAAAGGTTACTTGTTTTTCTCCGCGGCTGCTATCTGCTACCTTTTATTCGTGATTGGTTCGATACTACAAAACTCTTGGATGGCCGCTAACGTTGAAAATCCTAATGTCACCACATTGCTATTGATTGTAGTTCACTTGGTGATTGGATTTACTTCGACACCAATTTTGCTTTTTAGATCTCTCTCCACGGTTGCTCTTGGTATGCAATCGTCAAAATCTTTGTTTTCACAGCTACTAAACTCCCTTTTTCATGCACCCATGTCATTTTACGACTTTACGCCTTTGGGAAGGATACTGAGTCGGGTAAGCATCTCAAAACGTTATACTTTTTGTGATGGTGTTTTTTTTTTTTTTTTTTGGGCATTGATATTCATGGAACTAACCCCCTTTCCTCTTGTTTTCTTATGTTATTTTTTCATTTTTTTATGTAGGTTTCAGCAGATTTGAGTATTGTTGATCTTGATGTTCCCTTTAGCTTTATCTACACTGTTGGGGATACCATAAATACCTATGTTAATCTTGCTGTGTTGGCTGTTGTTACCTGGCAAGTCCTGTTCATCTCCATGCCAATGATTTATTTGGCAATTCTCTTGCAGGTAATCTTGGGAGATATAATACTTTCTTCTTCTTTTTTTTAAATTTTAAAATCAGATGGTTTGCATTAAATATGATTAAGGAAAATGAGTGAGAGCACTAATTAGTGCTACCACTAATGATGTGGCAGTGGGCTCTACCATGAATGATTTGATGTTTTGGCCTTAGTGTTATATTATTTTTCTTTTTTTATTGTGTGCCATGTCATTAGTGGTCTTTTTAGAACTCCAAAATTAGTGGTCTCTATCATTGTTGTATGATTAAAATGGTAAACTGGCATTGATTATTGACGACAGAGATACTACTTTAGCGCCGCGAAAGAATTGATGCGAATCAATGGCACAACAAAGTCTTTTGTGGCAAACCATCTTGCTGAATCCATAGCAGGATTGATGACGATAAGAGCTTTTGGGGAGGAGGATCGATTCTTCGTAAAGAATCTTGACCTCATTGATGTAAATGCCAGCCCATTTTTCCACTGTTTTGCAGCAAATGAGTGGTTGATCGAACGGCTTGGAGTACTTAGTGCAGTTGTTCTCTCCTCATCAGCACTCTGCATGGTTTTGCTTCCTCCTGGAACTTTCAGCTCTGGTGGGTGGTACTTTTCTAATTTTTTATTTTTATTTTTGTTTTATATATAGTTATTATTGCTATATCCCAAACAAATTAGAGTTCATTTGAAAACAAAAAGTTATTTAGGGTATGTTTAATGTTTATGGTTTTCTTTTTAATATTTTTAAAAAAAAAATTGAAAATTGGAAACAAAAACTAGTTTGGTATCTATTTTTGTTTTCAAAACTTTACAAAATGTACTAAATTCTTGTTTTAAAAGAAGTTAGTTTCACATGTTTAGAAGAAAAAAAAAAATATTCATTCTTTCGTCCTGCTTTCATCGCCTTTGGCCACCACCCATCACTCATCACCCCCACCGGCCACCTCCACCTCTAGCCACCGTCACCGGTGAGGTCCTTTGACAACCACCACCTCCTGCAGCTGGAAACTACCTCTAGCCTCCGCCAACCACTTCCTACTGGCAGCAACCACCTTTGATCACCTTCTCTTAATGAAAATCACCTTTAGCCATCACCTCTACCCACCGCCACCACCTCCTACTAGTGGAAACCTTCTCTTGGCATAAATGTTGCCAAATAACACATTTTGAAAACTGTTAACTTTAAATGAAAACTGTTAACTTAAGTAAACACGTCTGACAACTGATTTCACTCCCCCCCCCAAAAAAAAAAATGTAAATAATTTTTCGAAATTTACAGTGCTGCTCTTTTCATAAACTGGAAGTGATGGAACTATAATCCACTAATGATTTCTTTTATATGGAATTTCTCATTACCTCATCTTATTTGCAGGATTTGTTGGAATGGCATTGTCCTATGGTCTCTCATTAAACGTGTCCCTTGTTTTTTCCATTCAAAACCAGTGTACTCTAGCAAACTACATTATCTCTGTAGAAAGGCTCAACCAATACATGCACATTCCAAGTGAAGCACTTGAAGTGATCGAAGAGAATCGCCCCCCGGCCAACTGGCCAACAGTTGGTAAAGTCGAGATTCAAGATTTGAAGGTAATTTTTTTTGTGTACATTAAAATTATATCCGACAAATTCTTAACGTCCCAACTGAGAAAATCTGATGTTGAAACAGATCAGATATAGGCTTGATGCGCCACTCGTTCTTCGTGGAATAACTTGCACATTTGAAGGAGGGCACAAAATTGGTATCGTTGGAAGGACTGGCAGTGGGAAGTCTACACTGATCGGTGCTTTGTTTCGTCTGGTGGAGCCTGCAGGGGGCAAGATTGTCATAGATGAGATTGATATTTCTACCCTCGGACTTCATGATTTGAGGTCGCGGTTTGGGATTATACCTCAGGATCCTACTCTTTTTAATGGGACCGTGAGATATAATTTGGATCCATTGGGTCAGCATACTGATCAGGAAATATGGGAGGTAATACTTCAATCCCTCTTGTTTATTCAAATTAGTTTTTCAATTTGCTTAAATATGTGATTGTTTTTACTGTTTTAACAGGTTCTTGGAAAGTGTCAGCTTGGAGACGTTGTTCAGGAGAAAGAAGTGGGCTTGGACTCGATGGGTAAGAAGCCAAACATTTTTACTCTCCATTTACCAGGAATTATTGCCTTGTTTTCTGTTTCTCGTTTTCTGCTTTTGTTTTTAAATTTTTTGGAAACAAAAAAGAAAAAGAAAAAAAGAGGGTGTTTTTTCTTGTTTTTAAGACTAATTCACTCCTTCCTCCCTCCCCCACCACCTTTGGCCACTCTATCCAAAGTCGACCACAAAATAAATAACAATAAGAAAAATGTTTCATACCACTAATTTAGCACCACTTATGATGTGGCATCATGTGGACCCTACCACTGATGTGATAGTTTGGCCTTTGTTTTGTTTTTGTTTTTGAAAAATGCTGAAAAAAAATTTAAATTGTCACCCATTTAAAAAAAAAAAAAGGAAAAAAAGTGGAGAAAAAGACAAATTAGTGCTATTTTAATACTCTTTTTTTAGAGCTTCGGAGCATTACTGTTTGTTTTTTTTTCTTTACATTGCCACCTCATTAGTGGTATTTTTAGAGCTTCAAATTTCGTGCTCTAAATCACCACTCTAACAATAATGATTGAAACTTCTTTTTTTGGGAACCCCCACAACCCTCTTTCGATTTCAACCATTGATAGTGTGGGCCTCATACATACATGAGTGGGTTTCATATCTACATCAATGGTTGTGATCCAAAGAGAGTTGTGAGAACCCAAAAAAAAGGAGTCCAAGCATTTTTGAATAAATAATTGGAAAAAAGTTGGGACCCCCTTTTTGCGAAACTCTTACCACCCCTAATGCATTGTGATTGGCCAACTTTTTATTTTACTTTTTTTTCCTTTTATTTCTGGCTGACATATGTTTGTGGCGGTTGTGGAAAAAAAAAAAAAAATTGACATATGTTTGTGGGAAAAAAAAAAAATAGGTCTGTATATTTCTGTAAATAATTATATGGGTCCCACTTGGGTGGACCAATCCCTGTTTTTTTTGGGTGAATAGGTGGACCAATCCCAATACTTGTTTCCCACCAGTAGCTCATGGTGGGTCAGGTTAGCTCAGCCGATGCCATGACTACCGATTTTATTGGTCTGAGTACATTATGTCACTATGCTGAGTTGGTTTATACATTTCTTAGTAAACTAGGAAGTATGGATACGTTAAAAAAATGTGTTGTACGAGTATCGGATACATATTGGATAGAGATACGCGTCTGATACAGCGGGATACGTATCATATACGCGACAAATTAGTATCTGATTTTTTAAATTTTGGATACAAGAGGAATATGGCAGGATACATGAGGGATACGCCAAATAAGTATTTAAATTTTTTTTTTTTTTTTTTTATATTTTAATACGCCAAATAAGTAGGATGTCAACCTCATTTCTAAACCCCTTTCTCATTTCAGTTGTGCAAGATGGTTCAAATTGGAGCATGGGACAAAGACAATTGTTTTGTTTGGGCCGTGCCCTCCTGAGGAGAAGCAAGATATTGGTGCTTGATGAAGCAACTGCCTCAATCGATAACGCAACAGACTTAATTTTGCAGAGAACCATCAGGATTGAGTTTGCTGATTGCACTGTGATCACAGTAGCCCATAGAATGCCAACCGTCATGGATTGCACCATGGTTCTGGCCATCAGCGATGGTTGGTTACTTAAATTTTGTTCCTTTCCTCCTCACCCAATAGTGTTTCCTACAAATTCTGAAGAAAAGTGCTTTGATTAATTTTTTCCAGGAAAATTGGTAGAGTATGACGAACCAATGAAGCTGATGAAGCGAGAAAATTCACTATTTGGGCAGCTTGTGAAGGAATACTGGTCTCATTATCAGCCTACAGAGTCACATTGAAGCTTATGGTAATATCTTATGTTTCATAATGGGGATTTTACAACCCCATAGAAACGGAGAAGATTGGAGATTGGAAATACCCAATCCATGCTATGCATCGCCCCGTGCCCATTTTTCGAAAGGCAATAATGATCAAGAGTGCTTTTATTAAAATATCTTGAGAGCAAGAACCTTATAAATTTAATAAGGATGAGGTGCACACGCTATGCATTTGTAATTATATATAAATTTATGGGTTAATTTTGAAAATTAATTAGAAGTTATTGTGAATAAGTGTCAAAACAACATTATTGCAAGTTTAATCTTGTTAGCTCTATTCTAAGGGCATTTGTTAATATGTTTGAAATAGTTGTAAATTATTTATAGAAGCATGTATTGTAAAAAATCTATAATCATTGTAAATTTTGTTAACGAATGTTCTTTAGACTTGCACCATTGATTTCATGTTTGTGACACAGCCTTTTTCATGTATCAACCACGCCATGATTATTTGTTTTGATATATTGCTCGTGGTCGTGTTCTTATTCGGAAGAAACCATCAAAGCACTTTCGTGGCACTACGTGTTTGCAAATTATATCTGCCATTTTCAATGGAGTTTTGGGATTGGTATACTTGATTTTGGGTATTTGGATGTTAGTTGATAAATTAAGGTTGTCCTGTTCTGTCTTACCTCTGCATTGGTGGTTGCTAGTTTTGTTTCAAGGACCAACATGGTTGCCAATGGGCTTAATGATTAGCCTTAGAGGAAAACATTTCGCAACAGCGTCATTGTGGGTTTTGTCAATTCTTGCCTTCTTGTTTACTGCAATTGCTTGTTGTTTATCCCTTGTCACCGCCATTTTTATCAAATAAGTGTTGATTAAGGTAGCTTCGGATGTACTGTCCCCTTTTTGGGGGCAAGTTTATTGTTGCTACGCACTTACAAGGGTTACAAATATGAAGAAATTGATGAAAATCTATATACCCCCTTGAACAGTGAGGTCAATGGAAGTAGTAAAACCGAGTCTGTTGTCACCGTTACTCCATTTGCGAAAGCTAGGTATTTCAATAAAATGACCTTTTGGTGGCTGAACCCACTGATGAAAATCAGGAGGGAGAAAACACTTGAGGATGAAGATATACCCAAATTGAACGAGGAAGATCAAGCACAAGCTTGTTACTCGCTATTCACAGAGAAATTCAATGAGAAAAAACAACTCGACCCATCATCCCAACCATTGGTTTTGTGGACAATAGTTTCATGCAATTGGAAGGAGATTTTGACGTCAGGATTGTTCCCGCTGATAACAGTCGTTACTCTATCTACCGGTCCACTTATTCTCAACGCCTTACTCTATCTACCAGTCCACTTATTCTCAACACCTTCATTGAGGTTGCCGAGGGAAAACAAAGTTTCAAAAATGAGGGATATGTGTTGGCCCTCTTACTTTCCTTTTCAAAGAGCATTGAGTCCTTGGCACAAAGGCAAGGTATTTCCAAAGCAGACTTGTCAGTCTAAAAGTGAGGTCTTTGCTAACAGCAGCCATTTATAAGAAGCAATTAAGACTATCCAATGCTGCGAAAATGATGCACTCGGCCAGAGAGATAATGAACTATGTTTCCACTGATGCTTATCGGATTGGAGAGTTTCCTTTTTGGTTTCATCAAACTTGGACAACAAGCCTCCAGCTATGTCTCACCTTAATAATCCTATTCCGTGCAGTGGGCTCGCGACAATCGCATCCTTGGTGGTGATAATTCTTACTGTGCTTTGCAATGGCCGCTAGCAAAATTGCAGCATAAGTTCCAGTCTAAGCTCATGGTGGCCCAAGATGATCGGCTTAAGGCTATTTCAGAGGCGCTCGTGAACATGAAGGTATTGAAACTCTATGCGTGGGAAAGTCATTTCAAGAATGTCATTGAAAACTTGGGGAAAGTGGAATGTAAATGGTTATCAGCAGTTCAAATGCATAAAGCATACAATGGCTCTCTCTTTTGGGCATCCCCTGTATTGGTCTCAACTGCCACTTTTGGGGCATGTTATTTTCTCGGACTGCCTTTTTATGCTAGTAATGTTTTCACATTTGTAGCGACTTTACGACTTGTTCAAGAGCCAGTTAGATGTATTCCTTATGTAATTGCGGTTGTTATTCAAGCAAAGTTGCATTCGCTAGGATTGTGATATTTCTCCAGGCACCTGAGCTACAGAACACAAATATCAGGAAAAACGCAACATGGGAATGAAGAGCCACAGCATTTTCATCAAATCTGCTAGTTTTCGTGGGAAGAGAGTCTGTTAAAGCCCATGCTTAGAAATATTAACTTAGAGGTTTGAGCTGGTGAAAAGGTGGCTATATGTGGAGAGGTCAGTTCAGGCAAATCAACTCTACTGGCTGCAATCCTGGGAGAGGTTCCAAATATCCAGGGAACTGCAAGTTCTTGCTGCTCACTTCCTCTCATTCATTCATAGCTATTAAGTACACCTCAACTTCACAACCACTGTACAGTTTTTATACTAATCCTGCACTATTCTTTTCCTAAAAATGGCCATTAAAAATTAAAAACACTTACCAAGGCGTGTTCTATTCTTACGCTAACGGTTTCCTCATTATGTGTCAATTTGTTGTAGTGTAACTTGCTCCCCTTTCAATAGATGGGGAAATTTTGTTGTCAATTCGACCAATTTGGATCCATTTGCTCTATTTTACAGATTCATGTAAACGGGACGATTGCCCATGTTTCTCAATCAGCATGGATCCAGACAGGAACTACGCCAGAGTATTTTATTTGGGTTGGGATTGGACAATGAGAGATACCAAGAAACACTAGAGAAGTGTTCCCTGGTGAAGGACCTTGATTTGCTACCCTACGGTGACCGCAGTCAACAAAATCAAAGTATAATACTCTCTAAATTATTTCACACAAATTATCTTTCAAGCAAAGAAAATGAATTAAACATTCAGTACTACTTTGTTTTCATTAATCACCAGCCTTTCTTCCTAACACTAAAACAGATCATAACTCCAGAGATGCACCACTTGTTCATAATCTAATGGGACCTATATCTACATATTAATCCATCCAACAAGAATGAAGATCGCTAAACATGAAGTGGCTACTGTGAGCCAAGAAACAACACCATCCAAGATCACAGGGCTCACTTTTAACTAAATCCATCCATGTGAAGCCTCATTTCTTTGCCTTTGCAAACCTGAGGCATCGATATTTTTCTCCACTAACGGTGATTTCAAGAGCTCCATCTTGGTTATCTTGATTTGATGCAGTTCCCATTAGCACACTCTTCTCTTTCTCAAGGTTCTCTCGCTCCATCTTCAGCCTTGCTTCTTGTCGAGCAATCTCTGCCTGAAAGATGAGATAATATGTCTTAAGAGTAAAGATTTATACCCTCTTTAACTTCCATTCTAATGGAAGAAGAAGAATTTCATTCATCAGTTCTAACATAACAAAATTTGTCCAGGATGAAAGGCCCATTTATCTCATGATTCATCAAAATAAATTTGTGCAAAGACCTCATTCATATGCATATTTACATCAATTCTACAACAAAACATAAATAAAAGAGTAGCAGTTCATGTGCTAACCACCGCCACAAGAAGTAATGAGGTTGATGGTCCTATTGGCCTGCAGCTGTGCAGTTCTCCAGGCAACCTAAAAGGTTAAAAAGTTGGATGGGAAGAACTGTCTAAAACCACTACAAGTACCATCATCTACAAACAATTATGCATATCTAATTCAAAACTTTTAATAGATGCTAAAGATTATATCATTGTAGAATATCAGGATTTAAAAAAATAAAATATAATAAAAAAAGTAACAAGAATCATTCAATATGGCTTCACATAGATTTGAAATGAGTCCCCTTGTTTCTCAAAACATGGGACGTAAAAAAAAGATTCATGAGCAAGGTTGACCAACATTCAAAAACCAGGCTCAAACAAACTACTCGGATTCAACTCAAACTTAACTTTAGTTGAGCTGAAGTTGAACAGCTGAGTGACCAACTGATTTAGAACAAAAAAGCCACTAATAGTTCAATAAGTTTCTTTTGGTAGAACTATAAAACTCTGTATGAAACCAAAACAAAGATGTTCTAACATTAATTTGCCCCTCTTCTTATTCTTCAGACCTTCCATTTCCATTTTTATAACTTCAGTATTCCTTTTTCACTAGTCTTTTCCCTTAACATTGAAGAACATCAGCTTATTTTCACCTTTTCCTTGCATTCTGGGAAACTTCAATTCTCTCTCCCCTACAAATTGTTAGCATAGAATAATAAATAGCTACTCCAAGTATTACCCATCCACTAGGAAAGTTTATAAACAAAATACAGATATTTGGTATCATCCTCGAGACTCAAAATAGTTCTTACTAAAAGCATGTTATGATTTGGAATGTTTAAATGAGTTAGAAAATTAACATTGAGTTCTCAAAGCACTAGCTAGGACAAAAAAAAAACACCTTTATCTTCTACATGAAGCAATTATAACAGTTTGGTATGCATTTACCCTCCCCTTTGATAACAGAAGTTACAGTCTTCTTAAATTATAACAGTTTTGGGGCAATCGAAAATTGTTGTGATAAAGTTAAACTTAAGCAAGAGCCTTTCAATTCTAAGGGAGTCATTTTCCATTTTGAGACATTGAAAATAAATTTAGAAGCCTACATCAGGAAATAATATTTAAGACCGTAACATTGATAACATAACTAAGCAAATAAAGGTTTTCTAGGGATGAAAGAAAAAAGAAGCTTGAATACAAATTGAGCAAGGGGCGCTACATCGATGCCTGGGTGCGGTGAAAAATGCGCAAAGGTTTCCGCGTTTTTCTGAACGAGCGCAGATAAAGAAGTTAGTCCAAGATTATAGGTTTAGGATAACCACATGAAATATAGAAACTTTAACTGATAAGACTATGAAATTGGTAAGTGTCATGATTAGGAGGAGGGTTAGTATAACTTGCGTACAAGAAACTAAGTGGACGGGTGACAAAGCTCAGGAAATAGAGAATACCGGTTTTAAGCTATATTATAGCGGCAAGGATAGACACAGGAATATGGTAGGAATAATAGTTGTCAAGGGTCTTGTAGAAAATGTAATTGCGGTCATTAGGAAAGGTGATAGGAATATGTTAATTAAACTAATTACTGGAGAGAATATAGTGAATGTTATTAGTGCATACGCCTCCCAAGTAGAATTAGATGATCAGAGTAAGAGAGTCTTTTGGGACCAAATGGATGAGGTATTATAGGAGATACCTGTAAGAGAGAACCTAGTTATAGGTGGTGATTTCAATGGCCATGTAGGAGTAAATAAACTAAGTTATGAGAGGGTGCATGGTGGGTATGGTTTTGGTGATAGAAATGAGGCTGGAGAGAGTATTTTAAATTTTGCATTGGCTTCTGACTTAGTGGTGGCCAATACTATATATAAGAAGAGAGAGGAGTATTTAATAACCTTCAACAGTAGGTCAGTTAGGAGTCACATAAATTACTTTCTAGTAAGAAAAGGAGACCGTCTAAAATGTAGCGACTGTAAGGTGATTCCTAAAGAGAGCTTAACGTCTTAACATAGGATTTTAGTATTAGCTTTATGCTTTAAAGGGCAATACCAAGCTCAGAAAGATAGTAGCTGTTGCAGGACTATATGGTGGGACCTAAAAAGGGATAAACTAGACACATTTAAGAATAAAATGGATAAAGAAGGTACTTGAAATTTGGAAGATGATGTTAACACTATATAAAACTCGATAGCCAATTGTATAAGGAGAATCTCAAGGGAAGTTCTTGGAGAGTCAAAAGGAAAGGAACCCAACTTTAGGAAAACTTGGTGGTGGAGGAAGGAGATCCAAGCGGTAATAAAGACGAAAAAAGAGAGCTTTAAAAAGTGACAGAATGATAAAACTGAGGAAAACCTTAAGCGCTACAGATTGGCCAATAAAGAGGTCAAAAAGTAGTGAGGGAGACTAAGTTAAAAGCCTATGATGACCTATACACTAGACTAGATAGTAAGGAAGGAGATAAAAGGATACACAAACTTACTAAGATAAGAGAGAGGAAAACAAGAGATTTTAATCAGATTAAGTGCATCAAGGGTGAGGACTATAAGGTGTTGGTGAAGGATGAAGAAATTAAGGAGAGGTAGAAGAACTATTTTGAGAAGTTGTTAGCTGAGGAACATGGAAGTAGGTCAAAAGGGGAAAAAGTAGGCAGTCATATGGAAAACCAAGATTATAGGTTCTATCATAGGATTGGGGACTTTGAAATGGAGTCTACACTTAAAAAGATGAAATTGAATAAGGCTTTAGGGTTCGATGATATACCTATTAAAGCGTAGAAATGTTTGGATAAGAAGGAGATTGTTTGGTTGACTAGGTTATTTAACATGATTTTATTGATTAGGAAAATGCCAGAGGAGTGGAGGAAGAGTATTTTAGAGCCAATATATAAGAATAAAGGAGATGTCCAGAATTGCAATAACTATAGAGGAATCAAATTGATGTGCCACACAATGAAAGTGTGAGAGAAAGTGATAGAACATCGATTAAGTAGATATAAATGTAGTATCAAAGAATCAATTTGGGTTTATACCTAGTAGGTCAACAATGGAAGTAAACTATCTTTTGAAGAGAGTAATAGAAAAATATAGAGAAAACAAAAGAGACATTCATATGGTTTTTATCGATCTTAAGAAACCATATGATAGAGTGCCTCGAAATATAATCCGATGGGTGTTAGAGAATAACAGGGTGACAAAAGATTACATTAATGTGATTAGGGATATGTATAAAGGTGTGGTGACCACTATTAGATCGCCTGCTGGAGAGACGAGTGAATTTCCAATTACTATAGGGTTACACTAAGGATCAACCTTAAGTCCTTATCTTTTTGCTTTAATTATGGATGAGTTAACGCGTAATATTCAGAATGATATGCCATGGTGTATGCTTTTTGCAGATGATATCGTGTTAATAGATGAGACTAGAGAAGGAGTTAACACTAAGTTGAAGATTTGGAGAAAAGCACTTGAATCTAAAGGATTTAAGATAAGCAGGACTAAGACAGAGTATATAAAGTATAATTTTAGTAACAGTCACAATGAAAGCAAAGGAGAAGTGAAGATTGAGAACCAAAAACTACCTAAGAGTGAACATTTTTGTTATTTAGGATCAATTATCACAACAATTAAGGAGATTGGAGCGAATGTAGTCCACAAAATTAATGCGGGGTGGTTTAAGTGGAGGAGTACATATGGAGTATTGTATGATAGACGAGTACCCATTAGACCAAAAGGGAAGTTCTATAGAACGGCTATTAGACCAGCGATGTTGTATGAGACAGAATGTTGAGAACTAAGAAACATGTAAATAAGATGAGTGTTGCTGAGATGAGGATGCTAAGGTGAATGTATGGCAAGATTAGAAAAGACAAAATTATGAATGAATATATTCGAGAATGAGTAGGAGTAGTACTGATAGAAGACAAGTTGAGAGAGAATAGATTAAGATGGTTTGGTCATATACAATGAAGACCAATAAAGGCAGTAGTGAGGAGATGAGATACAATAACGGTAGATGGCAGTGTTAGGAGAAAGGGTAGACCTAGATTGATGTTGACTAGTGTAATGAATAGAGATATGAATCTCTTTAATTTGACTAACAAAATGGCCTTGGATAGAGTCGAATAGAGAAGAAGGATTCATACAACCGATCCCATTTGATGGGACTTAAGACTTAGTTTGGTTTGGTATTTGCTGGCTTTTAAGTTCAGTCAACAAGACCTACAAGTTTTATTGTTTAAAGAAACAGCTTTTAATGGATGTACAATGCTAGAATTCCATAGAAAGATAGAATATGTATCAGCTCTCTTGTCCACCATATTGCCTAGGCTACCACTTTAGCTTCATAGACAAACTAACAACACAGCACCAAAATCAGGTTTGTCAACTTACATTACAGCAACATATATCTGAAGCAAGCAATGAGATGTTGATTGTTCATTCATAACAACAGCAAATGCAAATTCAAATGCAAATGCAAAACATAGCAGCACAAACATACAGATAGGGATAGTAATAGGGGAATAGTAATAATGAGTAATAGTGGGGGGTAATGAATGAATGAAGGGGATACCTCGCGACGAGAAAGCTCAGCCTTCCAGGCAGCTTCGCGCTCGGCGACCTGTCAAGGCCTCCTGGATGTAGCTTTGCATCTCCCTCTCCTTCATGATCCTGTCCTGTATGTCCGCATCCAGTGCCTCCTTCAGCTCCTGCACGAACTTGTCCACCACTGCCTTTATTCTCAATGACATCCCCTCCTCCGCCCCCGCCACCACCAATCTTTGAATTCCGATTGTCCTCCTCCTCCCTAATTCCCCTAATCCAAACCAAATAAAGAAAATCACAATTATGTAATATGATAAGTAATAAAGATTAAATCAAAGCAGGAAGAGGAAGGAGGGATGACAATAAGAATCTATCTTTCTGGTGCAATGCAAGCAAGCAAGCACAACAAAGCAAGAAGCACCAAATCCATTCCTTTCTTCCAATTTGGGACGTCTCAGCTGCAGCTCAGGAGGTGGCCCCCTTTTTTCCCTTTTTCTTTATATACTTTTTTTATTTAGGTTTTTTACTCAATAATTTGTCATATGTGCTACCTATGAGGAACTAAAGATTTCTCCCATTTTAGTTGGCTTTTTACAAAAATGTGTAAAAATATATATATGTATATTTATATATATATGACAATTTATAATGACTTTTTAGCTACAAACTCAAGTCTCCAACTAGGACCTAAGTGATTTTGATTATCTCGTATGTGTTCTTAAGAATAGGAATTTGCCCATTTTTTGGGATCTCAAAGGAACGTGAAAACACATAAGAACTCTTGAATGAAAATGGAAAAGAGATGTAAATCCAGTTCCTTCAAATATGGTAAGATCTTTGGCACAAGAAGAGGGGGTTGATCTGTATCATCTTGACTTGGGCTATTTTTACAACATGTCTCTTTACAATAAAAGTGGAATTCATCATTTATTTTCTATTCACTGAGATCTCTTCTGTTTCATCAATTTTCAATCTATCTATAATGAGAAGTCTTCCCTTTATATAATCTTTCATCTCCTTAATGGATGGCAAGGATAACCTGATCCAAGGACAATCATTAACCTTCTAGAATATTTCTAAGATCCTTTTACCTTTCCACTATATTCTAGAATTCTCTAAACTATTCTAGTACATAGTAGAGTTTTCTATCATTTTCTAGAATACTCTAGAACCTTCTGGAGCGTTCTAGATTTTTCTAAGTTTCTCCAATGTTTCCAATTCTTCTAGAATGTTCTAGAATCAACAAAACCTGCAAACCTAGTAATCTAAGCCACAGTTGATGTAGAAAATCCAATAATCTAACTGGGTTCCAACTCGATGTCGAGGCGCCTATGTTTGTGATTTCATCCCATTATTAACCACTAAAAAGGAAAATTTCAGAACAATCCATTAGAATTAAAATTACAAAATGATACATCAGATGTAATTTGAGGTTTTATACTGCAAATAAAAAAATGAAAAAAACAAAATCAGTTTAGGATTTTTGAGAAGAGATGATGGAGAAGAAAGGAAAGAGAGGGAAAGAGAAATTTTTGTGGAATTATTGAAAGAAGAGATGTGATTGTGAGCTTAAAAAACACTCAAACAGAAACATAAACGAAAACACACAAGCAATAAATCTCAAGAGATAAAAGCAAACCAAAATTTATATTCACATTAGATTTCTCAGCCTACTACAATGTAGGTTTACAAAACGAAAATTTAAAATAAATAAATAAATAAGAGCTCTGCCTAAAAGAAAAGGGGGTTCACATAAGTCTTTAAAAATAGGGTTTGGGGTTCACAAAACGGAGCACAGAAAGGAGGTTCTGGAGTAGGGTTTTGCAGTTAGGGAAAGGTGAGAGCTGTTAATGGAGGATGAATAGAGGGGAAAGCAAGGGGTTGGAGTAACATACAAAGAGAAGATAGATTCATACCTTGATGAGAGACAGAGTTAAGATGGAAGTAGTCGCAGAGAACTATGAAGAAAGAGGAGTACATTTGAGAGAACGAGCCTATCACCCTTCATTGTTGGAGATCGTCGATCACCCTTCGCCGGTGGAAATCACCAATCGCCTCAGAGAGAAACACTGTGAGATTGAGAAAGGAAGTCAGAGAACAAAGAAATAGAGATGAAGAAAAATATGTGGTGTAGACAAGTGTGGAGATGTGGCTCAATCTCAGTAGCCACATTTTGCTATAGCAAAGTTAACTCTCCTTATTATATAGTGTATATAACTCATCATGAGCAATGCTACATCTACTTAAAATCTCACTATAATCCTACTAAAAGCATCCATGTCCAAATATTATTGGAAGTGTGAAAATAGCTAAAAGCCAAAATGTCACTATAAAAAGTCAACTATTCTCTCTACTTTTCTGCACGCCTTTTTCTTAAAAGGTCAAAAAGCCAACTAAAATAACTAATTTCCAATGACCTCTAAATATATATATATATTTTTTTTTTTTTTTTTTTTTTTTTTTGGTACAACAATCACATTTGACCATTTGTATTTTTAATAAGATTGTTCATATGTGTAGAATTATTCATAACTCAATAACTATCCCAAATATAAAATTTGGAACCCAAATTTTTTAAATGATATTTATTTTTAAAGGTACTTCCATGGTAAATTTGAAAACCCAATTTTTTTAGCAGAGATAGTGAAAAAAAATCGGTCTCCAACTTTTAGTAGTCGGAGAGGTCCAATATATTTTTTTTATTAGTTAAGGTAGCTCAATAATATTATTAGAGAAATTTCACAAATTTCTCTATGATGAGCTAAAATTTGTGTGTTGAAATTTCTTTGTACTGAAATTTCTCTATGAAAATGTTAAGAGACCCCAACTACTATAAAAATATTGCATGTCCTTTATCTTCTAAAATCTTAATATCATGGACCTTATACTAAAAATCCCTTTTTTTTTTATGACACAAACATTTAATCTGAATATAAAAGTATTTAGGGGTCATTTGGGAACAAGATTTCTTAGTAACTTTTTTGTTTTTTTGACTAAAATATGGTATAAAAAAAACTATTATGTTTGGGACAACTTTTTGATTTTTTATAAAAAAATGTACAAAAAAATAGATTGAATGAAAATAAATATTTAACATTTTGGTATTTGTTAATTTTTTGAGGATCTTTTTCACTTTTAGAATAAAAAGTACAGTTGCCAAAGGACAATGTTGAAAACAATCTAATTTCAAATGTATCCCTTTATTTCAAGCCATTAGATGCATCCTTCTTGATTTGAAAAAAATAATTTGCCTCAACTTTTTAACTAGACATCATTTCAAAACATCCAAAAAAAATTTTAAAAAAAACAAGAAAAAAAAGGGACAAAAAATAGTGGATTGAAGGAATATTAAAATTTTAAATTGTATTACTGTATTTCAAAAATTGACTACATCAAATTTATAAAATAAAGAATTGAAAAAACTTTGAAACTTTTAAAATATAATCCTTAAATTTTTCACAATGATGTGAACCTAAGAAGCACGGACACCTCTCCAGAGACAACGTATGGATGTCCAACACGTGTCGGGCACGGACACACAATGGGCACGTGTCGGACACTCTACCTGGCGTGACCCCTTTTTTTTTTTTAAATTTCTTCAGCCGAACACGCTTGGGACACTCTTGGACACTTTATCGACATGTTGGAGACAAAGATAGAGAAACCCTAACCCATAGACAGAGAAATAGAGAGAAAGAGAAAGGGTAAAGAAGAACTTGTTGAAACCCTGGATTTGAGGCATGTTCTTCTTTCTTCAGTTTTCTTCTTCGTTGTTCTTTTCTTTTGCATTTTTCTTCTTCTTTCAACGATTCTTCTCTCCATCTCTCTCTCTCTCTCAGATGTCTATGTGTTCTCTCTCTCGCTCCCTATGTGTTCGACTCTCTCTTCGCTTTCTCGTTCAACTCTCTCTTCTTGCTCAATTCTCTATCTCTCTGCTTGAATCATCTTCTTTGTTCGACTCTCTCTCTCTCTAACTTTTGCCGGTTATTTCTCTCTCTTCGCTTTTTTTTTTCCTTCCTATTTTTCTGTTTTCTATTTTTTGGACATTAATCTAAAATAAATTATTTTTATTTATAAAAAAATAATTTCTAAATGAAATTTGATGTTAAAGTAAATAAATAATATATATTTTTACATTTTTTTTAGGTGGATAATATTTTTTTAAATATATATATATATTTTCATAAATAATATTTTTGAAATATATTTTATTTATAAATAATATACATACTTTTATTTATATAAATAATATATTTTTTTAATTTTATATATAATAAATAAATAAAATTATATATATTGAACGTGTCCCCAACATATCGTGTCCCTTATTTTTTGAAAATTTGCGTATTCATGTGCCCATGTCCGTGTCGTGTCCGTGTCCGTATCCGTATCTGTATCCGTGTCCGTGTCCGTTAGATGTGAACTACTCCATATTAGTTATTATTGATTGTTTAAAATTAACTTTTTAAGATCTAATGCCTTGACATATCATTAGCAATAAATTTAGAGATCGTATTTTAAAATTTTCTAACATGTCTCTAAAAGAAATACAATATAGCTTCTTTTGTTATCTACCAACCAAGAACAAATCTCTCATTATTTATTTATTAGAGCAATGTTAGGATACAAAATTATCTATCAAAATTTCTACCAAACACTCACACTACACCCATGTAGGACCCACACTCATGTGGGACCCATATCTATGCAAGTGTTTGATAAAAAAGTTAGAGACCTCTAGCATTTTTGTATTTATTAATGTGGCCTATGTTTGGAATCATTGCACTTTTTAACCAAATTCCATTACTATGTACAATTAATCGTCTTTTTTTCTTTTCTTTTTCTATTTTGATTTCTCTAATTCTGCATGTTTTTTTTTTTTTAATTTTTGGGTTCAAAAGTCTAATAGTAAATGACAGATAGATCACATTGTAATAAAAGTGAAAATAAGGAGTTTAAATTGAATCTACAAAGTCTAAAGTGAAACTTTGCACAAACTAGAGGTGACCAAAGGTGTAACTATCCAATTTTTTTTTTTTTTTTTTTATTTTGTTGTTCAAAATATGTTAGATAGCACACAGTGTATGGCAAAAAAATAGAAATAAAGTTGAAATCAAGTAAACTTTATCGAATTATACTGAAATTTCAGTTGTTTAAGTTATTATTATTTAGGCCTGTTTGGGATGGTGGGTTTTTGGCTAAAAAAGCTAAGGTTGCTTTGGTAAAGTTTTCTAAATATGATTTGAGAATAGAGTTGTATTTTGAGTTTGTAAGTTTTGGAATTATGATTTGAGTGTGGAAAATTTGTTTGGTGAATGAGTTTTGAAAAGAGTTTTGAATTGAGTGGGGAATTTTGATGTGACATATGATATTTGATACAAAAGCTTATAACTCATAACCAAACACAACTCAAAATTCTATTAAAACTCATAAAAAATTTTAAAATTCAAAAAATACGTTTTATTGAATATATAAAAATTAACATGTGTCAATTGCAACCAAAAAAAAATTTACCTTTCACTAATCGGCGGACGACCGGTGGGACGTCCGATAAGACGTCCGGTTAGCCCAAATTTTCCCGCCTTCGACCGCGTTTTCAAAAGTAATCATGGAATTAATTTTTGAAATTTGTAAACAAATGTCCTATTCAACTCGAACTAACGCTTTAACTCAGACAACGTTTGAGCTGCACTAAACACGCTAAAAACATCCTATCATATCACTCTCTTTACTTTTTTTGCATGTATTTTCATAAAAAGTCAAAAAATCAACTAAAATAGCTACTTCTCAAACATCATCTTAAAATTACATGGATGTTGGGGGGTAAGCATACTCTTTTTTTCTTTTTTTCTTTTTTTGGATGTGTAGAATATCCTAGGCCAGCTTAAGTTTTGCTTGAGGAAGTCGAACCTAAGATCTTGAAGAAAGTAAACCCCCAAGTCCCAATCCTCATCTACCAGGCCAAACCCCTAGGCCATGTTTGTTTCATGGATTTGGTATGTAATTTGGAAAGGAAAAAAGGAAAGAGTATGTGAAATGTGAATAAAATATAACTATATTTTATCTACATTTCACACACTTTTTTCATGTCCCTTTTCAAATTCCTTTTCAAATCCATGAACCAAACAGTCTAAGGGTTAGGGGGGCCAATATACAATTACTTAGGTTTTGGTTGCTTGAATCTACAATATATTTATTTTTAAATTATCATAAATACAAAAAATACATATGACCTAAACAAGGTTATATGTGTAGATTATTTATTTTTTTATAATGCTCTAGTTTAAATAGAAACTGTTTACTTGTATTTTTTTTATATAATGTACTTTTGATTTATTCGAAAAGTCGTGCACCCTAACAAATAGGGGTTTGCACAGTGCAGATCGGTATGGTTTAGAGGTAAAATAGAAATTGTACAATGGGTATGGATTAACAAAATTGTCATTAGCAATTGCCATTTTCTTATAAAAACCCAGCAATTCGTTGGCAAATAATGGCGATTTTGACTTGGCAGATTGGCGATTTATAAAAAACATAATTCAAATTACAAACTTCTATCATAGAGTAAAAAAAATATAATCTAACAAAAATAGTCAAAATGGAATAAGTTAAATGGATTGTTTCTCTGATGTTCTATATATATCACCACTTATATCTTCATACAAATCATCATATTCAACAAATCTAGTAAGGAAAAACCCTTGCTCATACTGCTTTTATCCTTGTTCAAAAATAAATAAATAAAAAAATAAAATATTGCTTTTATCCATTTCCTTTTCTTTATCGGCAAATCTAATATCTAAACACAATTCTTATCAATACAAAACAATTATGATTTTACAATTGTGTTTCTCTGTAAACACAATTCTGTTTTTGCATTTTTATTATTTGTTATGTCAAGAAGGTTCTGAATTGTGGGGTCAGTTGTGGGTCATGAGGGAAGTCAGTTAGGAAGTAGTTGAGATTAGTTAGTCGATTCTGAAATCGCTTGTGAATCGATTTGTGAATTGGTTAGTCGATTAGAAGTGTGAGGTGAAGAAGTAGTTATAAATAGTTGAGGAACTCCATATGGGGGGGTTATGTAAAATTCTGAAAATAATCGCAGATTCTGCACTTTCTTCCTTATGCCTCTGTTTCTTCTTTCTTAGCTACTACATTGGTATCGAGCACCTGTGTTCTTGGCCTGCTCATCCTCTGCAACCACTATGGCCGATGTAACTAGAGCAGCCCAGAAGCTAAAAATTGAGGAGACATTACACTCATTAAAGGAGGGTAATGAGAGAAATGCTAAGAAATCGGGAAATCGGGGAAATCAGGAGTTCTCTCAAAGAATTGGGAGATATCAAGGAATTGATTGCTGCCATGAGTATGAAGTATGATCAAATGGCAGGACACATCTATGGGAAACAGCATGTAGATCGGAGTGACAATTCTAGAATGCTCCGCCAAGAACAGTCAGGGGTTTCTCCAGTAAGGGTTCAAGCCCGTGGGGATTTTCAAGCTCGTGGGGAATTGCCATTCAAGATAGACTACCAATCTCATCAACGATTTGCGAAGATTGAATTTCCTCGCTTCTATGGTGATAATCCAAATGGTTGGCTTTATAAATGTGAAAGATTTTTTGAGTACAATGCTGTTGACAATCTTGATAAAGTGAAATTGGCATCTCTTCATTTGGAGGACTCGTCTGCGTTGGTTTCAATGGTTTGAAAGATGCCATCATCATATTACTTGGGATTTGTTTACACAAGGACTTCTATCAAGATTTGGCCCAAATTCATATGAAGATGCAATGGGTAGCCTAACCAAATTGAAGCAGACTACTCATCGTGAAAGCTTACCAAGAACAGTTTGAGGTTTTGGCGAACAAAACTCAAAACCTCCCTGAAACTTTCTTTATTAGTTGTTTCATAAGTGGTCTTAAAGATGAAATTCAACCAGGGGTATTAATGTTTAAACCAACCTCTATTACTCAGGCTATTGGGTTGGCAAAACTTCAAGAAACAAGTATTGAAGCCATTACCAAGAAGACTAGGTTGGGAACCAAATCAGAAAGCATCCCTCCTTTTTCTGTAAACAGGTCACAAGTGGGTGATGGGGGATATGTTCAAAAAGAGTTATCTAAGGAATTGGAGGAAAAGAAGGCCAAAGGGTTATGTTTTAAGTGCAATAAGAGGTATACTAAAGGGCATGTGTGTAAAAAGAAGCAATTTTATGTTATGGAAGGAGGAGAAGATGGGGAGGAAGATGATCAGCTACCAATTCTTGATGAAGATAAAAAAGAAGATGAGGAACAGTTATCTGGGGAGGAACTGCAGATTTCTTTGAATGCTTTAACTGGTACAATCTCTTATAGAACAATGAGGGTTAGAGGTAATGTTAAAAACACCTCATCATCATCTTGATTGATTCAGAGTACACATAATTTTCGAGTCCAAAGAAGGCCAAAAGAGCCAATATCGAGATCGAAAATATCGATTCCTTACCAAGATGTCGCTTTGATGGGACAAGAATGTTGAGTACAGCCATGTGCAAAGATTTTCAGTGGGAAATGCAAGGCACAATTTTTCAGGCTGACATGAGGGTCCTATAACTAAAGGGCTGTGATATGGTTTTGGGTATCCAATGGTTGGCAACTCTAGGTCCAATTAAGTGGGATTTTAAGCATCTTAGCATGGAGTTTCATCTCAATGGCAGAAAACATGTTTTAAGAGGGGGAAAGAGTGATGAGTTAAAAGTTTTGAGCTCGAAAATGCAAAAGTTGCTGCACAAACAGCCACAAGGAGCCATAGCCCAACTCTATTTGTTGCAAGTGATTGTCTTGTGAGGGAAGAGGACACTCCACCAGATTTGGCAGCTTTGTTGCGACTTTTGAGATATATTTCAAGAGCCAAAGGACTTACCTCCTCCTAGATCTCATGACCATTGCATCCTCTCAAACCGTGGATGAACACAGAAATGTGAGACCTTACAGTACCCTTATTTTCAAAAAACTGAGATTGAGAAACAAGTAAAAGACATGCTTACCTCTAGTATAATAAGGCCTAGTGTCACCCATATTCTTCACCGCTATTGGTTAAGAAGAAAGATGGCACTTGGAGAATGTGTGTGGATTATAGAGCTCTTAATAACGCTACTGTCAAAGATAAGTTTCCTATCCCAGCAATTGATGAACTTTTGGATGAATTATGTGGGGCACAATATTTTTCTAAACTGGATCTCGTGCAAGTTATCACCAAATCGTGGTTCATTCCTCTGACATTGACAAAACGGTTTTTAGAACCCATGATGGGCACTATGAATTTTTAGTGATGCCCTTTGGACTCACTAATGCCCCTTCTACCTTTCAAAGTCTCATGAATGAAGTCTTTAGACCTTTTTTGAGGAAATTTATTCTGGTCTTTTTTGATGATATCCTGGTATATAGTGGGTCATGGGGAGACCATTTACAGCATTTGCAGCTCACTTTACAATTGCTTAGGCAACATCATTTGTTTGCAAAAATGTCCAAATGTGTTTTTGGGAAAGATGAGGTGGAGTATTTGGGACATTTAGTTTCAGCTAAGGGTGTTTTCAGAGAACCAACAAAGTTACAAGCTATCAAATCTTGGTCAATCCTTCTACTATCAAGGAATTGAGGGTTTTTGGGTCTCACCGTTATTATGAAGATTTATCCAAAGCATTATGGTCGAATTTGCTCTCCTTCATTGTTTACCCAAGAAAGATTCCTTTGTATGGTCCCCTACAGCTACAACAACTTTTCTTCAACTCAAAGCTGCCCTGCTTTCCACACCAGTCCTTGCCTTACCTGATTATAGTAAGGCCTTTGTTTTAGAGTTAGATGCCTCGGGCACGGGCCTTTGGGCTGTGCTTATGCAAGATGGACATCCCATTGCCTATTGGAGTAAGGGCATTTCAGTAAGAGACCAAGTTCTCTCTACCTATGAAAAAAGAATTAATGGCGGTAATCTTGCAACCTCAAATGGAGGCATTACCTTCTAGGTAGGCACTTCCTTATTAGGACACCACCAAAGCCTAAAATATCTTTGGAGCAGAGTGGGAACTCCTTTCCAAAGAAAATGGGTGACCAAGCTATTGGGTTTTGACTACACTATCACATACAAATGTGGGAAAGATAACCAAGTCACGATGCTTTGTCCAGAAAGAAGAGTTGATCAATCTGGCGATTCAATAGCTATGATTCATGCTTTATCTTGTGTCTCTACCGCTTGGTTGGCTAAAGTAAAGCTGGGCTTGGAGTGAAGATGCTAACATTCAACAGTTGATTTTGGACTCCGCAACAAGGTCAAGCTCATGCCGTTATGCTTGGGACCATGATATTTTAACCTACCATGGCGGGTTGGTAGTTGAAACTCGGCCCTCAGATGCAGGCTTATTCAGACTTCCATTCTTCACCTTTGGGAGGACACTCGGGGAATAATCAAGACCACAAAAAGATCATAGAAGTTTTATTGGAAGGGCCTACAGGATGTGGCTGATTCATTTCAATGCGATACATGTCAAAGGTACAAAAAGTGAAAATGTCAAGTATCCGTGCCTATTGCAGCCCCTTTCCATTCCTAATAGGGTATGGTCCGATATTTCCATGGCTTTCATCAAGGTTTACCAAATTCTCAAGGCAAGACTATGATCTTTGTAGTAGTAGATAGGTTGTCAAAATATGGCCATTTCATGGCTTTATCACATCCTTATACTGCAGATGTGGCCAAAGTCTTCTTTGATCAAGTGTTTAAGTTGCATGGTCTTCCTTCTACCATTGTTTTGGATAGATGTCAGTGTTTACTAGCCATTTTTGGCATGAACTTTTCACTTTATAGGGTTGTGAGTCGTGCCTTAGCAATCGCTTATCACCCTCAAACTAATGGTCAAACCGAAATTTTGAAAAATGTTTGAGAACTACCTCGTGTATGTCTCGAGATCACCCTAGGCGTGGGCTAAGTGGCTCTCTTTAGTCGAGTGGTGGTATAATACCACCTATCATGCCGCCACCAAAACTACCCCTTACTTTGCGCTTATGGACAAGAACCTCCCCGACCATATTTTTTGCCTTTCCACACCTTCTTCAAGAGGGCAGGATAATTGGGTAAAAAGAGAGGGCTGCTATTATCAAGACCTTAAGGGAGCATTTAACTCGTGCACGCTAGAGAATGAAACATTATATTTGATAAAGGCAAAGTCTGAAAGGGAATTTGAAATTGGGGATTGGGTGTTCTCAAAGTTACAACCCTATAAGCAGACTACAAAGGGCTTTGTAGAGAAATATGAAGTTATCTCCAAGGTTTTATGGACCATATCAGTCTTGGAAAGGGTTGGTTCAAGAGCTTATAAGTCGGGTTACCAACAACGCTAAAATTCACCCTGCTTTCATGTCTCACCGCTAAGAAGAAAATCGACTAATGTGTTAGCTCACACTACTCTTCCCCAAAGAGGGTCTTGAGGAACTTTGCAACCTGGAACCTATGGTCGTTTTGGATAGGAGGATGGTTAAGCGGGCAATAAGGTCAGGTTCAGTGGTTAGTCCAATGGATCTAATTCTTTTCTAGAGGATGCTACCTGGGTTGATCATTCTGAGATAGAAGCAGTATCTCAATTTCAGCCTTGAGGTCAAGGCTATTTCTCAAGCAGCAGGAATGTTATGTCAAGAAGGTTGTAAATTGTGGGTCAGTTGAGGGAAGTCAGTCAGGAAGTAGTTGAGAGATTAGTCAGTTAGTTACAGGAAATCAGTTGTGAATCAGTTTGAATTAGTTAGAAGTGTGAGGTGAAGAAGTAGTTATAAATAGTTAAGGAACTCCCATATGGGGGGTATGTAAAATTCTGAAAATAATACACAGATTCTGCACTTTCTTCCTTATGCCTCTGTTTCTTCTTTCTTAGCTACTACATTATTTTACAATTCAACAACACTATAAACTTAGATTCTTTGATCAGAAGGTTTCATGGAACAGTGAAGACAACATAAATGGAAAAATCTGTTCTTTTGACAATTAATGATATTTTCTAGTAATTTAATATCATCAAAATATTATATTAATATGTACTCTTATAATTTTTTCTTCTCTTTTTTCATTTATTCTACAAATCCCTCATCATCTCATTCTCATTCACATCCAGAGAGAGCAGAGAGAGAGCAAATAGAAAACATAAACCACACACAGAGAGAGAGAGAGAGAGAGAGAGCCACATACCAAATCGGGAAAAAGCAGCGGCGGCAGCGAGATGAGAAGCAGCGCCCGAAAGGCCAACGGCGGTGACTAGCAAGGGCAGCACCGGCGGAGGCGGCGGCGACCAGCAAGGAAGGGAGGAGGAGGAGGAGGAGGAGGAGGAGGAGGAGGAGGGGAGATAAAGCAATCGATGAATCAGATGAGATGTTGGGTCTGGATTAGGTTTGTTTAAGAATTGATCGTGTGCAGTGTATCCTACACTGTGTGAACCTGGACATGCGGAAGGCTACGTTTGGTTTAGTTTTATAATCAAATAATGAAGTTATGTTTGAGTTTTAAATCTGAAAATAAAAATTTGTTTGACGATAAATTTTGAAGAATGTGTAGAAAAATTTGAGTTATATTTTGAATTTTGAGTTGTATTTTGAAATTTATTTTTTAATATTTAAAAATGTTTAAGAAAATTTTATTTTTATACTTTATATATAATTTTTTTTTTCAAGCAAGGCGGGTCAAGCTTAGTTGAGTAAGCTGGTTGGACTTTACGCCGACTTGCCAGGCTTGGACACTCCACTTGCCCGTCAAAATTGAAAAAATGTAGGATTCAACATAGTTCAATGTTGTTTTACCGATATTGTACACAAATAATAAAAAAAAAGCATATACTAGAGCATTTCTAATGGTTCATCAAAAATTCATTAAATTTAAGTAAAAATATGGCCAATTCATTTATCCGATATTAATTGCTCAACAAGAAAGATCAGAATTTTCATCAAAACACCGAATGTCTACGAGAAGGGCGACCTATTTGACCAAAGAAGAGCAAAATGAATTTTTTTTTCCTTCCATTTATGTTTCCTCAAATTTTTGCCACTTTTTTTCCTCCATTATTCTTTTCCATTTCTTTTTGGACCTGAATACAGTACTTCAAAACATGATATTACGACAATTCAGAAAAAAAGTGAAGCATACCATTGATTTGTCTCTGGTGTAAGTTTATGACTCTGGTGGAAGGTGACTTCCCAAATTTAGTCCTAAAAAGACCAAGGGAATACTGGTAACATATATATGAAATTGTAAAAAAAAGAATTTACTACAGAGACAATTTATGAATTACTCCCTCATTATGCTTTACACACAATCGAAAACTTAAAATTTTCTATGGAGAAATTCATCGAACACTTAAAGGCCAACCATAAAATCAAATATAACAAATACATTACATATATATATATACATGGAGGGAGAGAGAGAGAGAGAGAGAGAGAGAGAGAGAGAGACCTATGAGCATCTTGTACTTCTATGAAGGAAGAAATGCAAAAATCAACAATATGATGGAAGACAAGCAAGCAATGCAGATGAGATGGGAGAGTGTTTAGATGTTTGATAGAATGTGCTGTTATTCGATTTACTGGGCCAGGGACAACCGCCACGGACGTTCACCTAGTTGTCTTAAGTGACCCACATCCAACGAACACAAATTAAAGAAATGATGTTAAAAATCACTAGTCTTATTTCAGCCTCAAATTCCAAGTGGAAAGTTTTGTCTAACTGTCTCAATTTGATATCATTTTGGTGACAACCGTTAGAGAGATAAAGTCAAGTCATTTTTCATCAAATTTAAATCTAGTGATCAACTGATAAACCGTTGGAGATGGTCTAATATTGTGCTAGCTTAATAGTAATAAAAATTAAATTAAATCCTACTACTCATTTAATTTTATGGTTACAAAATCAATCCTTATTAATTGGAGGATTACAAGATTATATATTTTAATTATTCATGAAATGTAAAAATCGTGAGTGGGAGAAATGCTTATTTGTCATTATTTTTTTTAATCACCATTTACATGATAATATACATCCTCCGGTCCTCGTATTTCTTTTTTATGCTCCATTAATTATATATATATAAACAAAACAAATTTAGGGATTTTGGAATCCAGATGGGGACATCAATCCAAAGTGGCAATGGATTTGAAGCGCTGTTGAGATTCATTTTAGATTTACTATCTTCTTATCTTCACTGTTGATATAAGCTTGAAAGTTTCAAAGAATATCAAAACATTTCAAACCCATTTCTCTCTCCTTCACTGCGAAAACCCATTTCTCAACACTATCTCTTTCTTGCCACATGTAATGGTTGTATTTCTCTCTCTTGCCACAATGGTTTTATTTCAAAACCCATTCATCATCACTACTTTCTATTCGCTGCTGTTTACTCCGGGCTTCTTCGTTGATTCGTGGTTGCATAATACAAGAGGTAAACAAGATGAGTTCGCATTCAGTAACACCTCTTTCTTCCCTCAAGGTCTCAAGCCCCTCCTCTCTTCCCAACCCTACCAAAACTCGAACTCTCATTTCTACTCTCTTTCATGTCTTTTTAGTCATCTAACCCCACCTGAAACTCCCCCCACTCTCACTCTCTTCATGTTTTTTTAATCATTTATGGAAATTTTCTTTTGTTGTTTAAATCATTTATAAATTTATTGATTTTCAAAATTGTTTTCTTCTCATCTCAGAAAGTTTTGGATTAATCAAGAAATTGACATTCTTGGTCGCATTAAAGGCTTTTTTGTGAATAACTAATAAATGGGGATAGCTTTTTTGGGGATTAATCAACAAATCGAATAGTTTTTTGGCCGATAAAAGCGTCGCGGTTTGTCTCTTTTTGTATTTGTGTTTCTAGGATTTCAAAAATCTTCTATCCTTGGCTTTGGTAAGAAAAACCTGGGAAATATTTGATTTTGTGAAAACAAAAGGGTTGTTTTTACCATAGGAAACAAAACTAATAAAGGAATCAAAACCAATTTTAAATCTTCCATCCTATCTTTTTATTTATTTTATTTTAGTATGTATTGCTGCACTATTTCTATCCTAGTCTTTTCTTATTTGCCAGTTGCATAATTCTAGTAAAGTGAGCTTGATTTGGTGAAATGTGTTGTTTAAGATTTGGATTTGTGTTTTTGTCTTAATTTTGCGTACTTTGGTTGCAATTTGGTTGTAGCTTGATTTCACTACAAATTTTTTTTATTATGGTTTCTATTGTTTGAAATGAATAATTATCACCGATGTGGTGTCTATATGGCACAAAAACAAAAACATCAATGAAAGAGGATGAAGATGAAGCTGATAAAGTGATGTCTTTGTGGCAATAAAATAGAACACTCTTAAGTCGAGAATTTGGTTATTGGTGTCCCAAGGAGTTAAAGATGCTGGGCTAATGTTCCATTAAAGAGAAGACCAAGTGGGAAGTGTGTGACTTTCAGAAAAGAGGTTTTGTCCTTAATGTCAAAAAGCGCCCTAGGCTTTGACCAAGAATTCAACAACCAAAAGTGGTTAACACTCACCACCTAACAAAGGTAAACCTCCCTGGTTAAAAAAAATCACCGAGTAAAAACAAACCCTTTATTTCTTATTGTTTTTGTTTGCTTATGGTAAAACAACCCTTTATTGGTTTCACTATTGTTTGTATCCACCGTATTGGTTTCCACATCAAGCATTGATTAACAATTTCAAATGAATAATTACAAAAAAATAGTAAATTAGATGTGTTTTGGAAGATGCTTCATTGAAATGTGTCAAGTTCTTGGATTCATTGAAGATGTTTTCACTTAATTTTCTGATTGGAGTCTCGATTGTATTTGGAAGTGCCATTAAGATATCTTTTGGGAATTGACTCTTATTTGTTGTTGTTCATGGTTAAGACGCTTTTTATATGGTCTCTTTTCCTTTATCTCTCATCTTTGTTGTTGCCATTAATCCATTGCCTCATCTTCTCTCTCTATGGTCTCTTTTTTCCTTAAAAATCATGTCCCGCCGTAAAAAGAAGTAAAGACAATTGTTGGTGAACTTTATATGGTTTCATGAATTATATGTGGTTTCATGTCTCTTTTTCTTAGTTACAGTGAACTTATAAAGTAGTGAAAAGAAGTAAAGAAAACTTTACTTAATTTAAAACTACATCTATTAGTTAGAATTAATGCAAAATTAGGCTTTATTCTCTCTCTACTTTGGCCATGCCAATGGAAACTAAAAGCAAATAGACAATCATAATATGGTTGTTTGCCATCTTCTTTGAAGGGATGATTAGACAAAGCATTGAGTATATAACTGTTAGACACCCCATTTTGGATCATTTAAGACTTTGGGCGCCTAATCCAAACACTTGATTTATGACACAAGAGCATCAAGACAATCTTTCGACTTCAAAGAAAAGAATTTAGTTTTGAGCTTCAAACCCAAACCTTTGCACCCCATTTGGACCAAAAATCCTATTTTCTAGCTCGACCACTCAAAGTGGAATTCATCACCACCCAAACTCCGCCTTATGGGTGCTAGCTGTCGTGAATCGGCTAGTAATTCTGAGACAATAAAGGCCTTCGACCAATAATATATAATAGGCCACAAGTAAATATAGAAATATTTATGGTCCATAGAGCTGCAGGCATATACAAGGAACAAAAGCTTAAAACTTTGATACAAAAGAGTGATGTTATATAAATACATTAGTCACATCACCAAAACCACATATATAGATTTCCAAAAAAAAAAAAAAGAATATGTTCTGCATAAAATAAACATTTCAAAAAGATAAAAAGCCCCCAAGGCTTATTTCTCAAAAAAAAAAAAAAAACATGATTGATTCTCAAAGGAAACCTCCACGAGAGGCACTATGGGGCTAGTTGGACCCACACTTTCTAGACAATGCCTAGGCCTAGGTCACACGCCTACCACCTACATACATAATACAAATAGTGAGGCCGAAGCCTGGTTTTAATAATAATGTAGGTAAAGATTTTACCGAATAATGTCCATGCAGAACACACTCTACATGTTTAGATGTCAGCAAACAAATTCATATCGAGTCATGTTTATATTCAAAGTTCAGACATTAAGTATATTATAGCACGAAGACAATTTGAGCATTAATGAAACCCGATGCATCTATATAAAGTGAGCAGTCATAGTGTATTCCAATGACTCACGTACTAAAGATGTTTCCCGATGACCTATAAAGAAACGCTACAAAAGCATTCCGATGACTCACGTAAGTACGTAAATGTTTCACGACCTATAAAAAGAACACATATCATAAGGTCAAGTATGATACCGCTAACACAATCTTTAAATTTGGACAATTTACTTATTCATATATAAAACATAGCATTTCGTAAACCGACCATTTCATATCATTAGGAAAAATAATTAAAGTTAAAATATAACTTTACAGAAGTTGTTATCACAATCATCAGACGCTACTTCCAAGTAAAATCTTCACAGAGTAATTCAAATATCTTGTATGCTGTGACGACACGATATAGTAGAACAAATACATAATAATTTCATACACTTTAATCATTAACTTGCCCTTTCCTCATTACAAGGTGTTTTACTTCTACCCTCATTATCAGAAATTTAATCATGACCTATAATGCCTAGACGCTTAAAATGCACTTGAAAACACTTTAACAAAACTTGCTAAAACAGGTCTCGGGCCGAAGCTCAACTTCGTCAGCCGAGCGTTCAGAACTTTTACAAAATGTTGCTTGATTTCCGGCTTAACGCTTGCTCGAGCATGAACTCATGTCCTCGCCGAAAGTGCAACTCTTTGCTGCCGAACGATTCAGAAACAAATGAACTTCGGGAGCATGCATTTATGCTCGAGCTAACTCGTCGCCGAAATGTAAGTACAAAAACAAAGGGTGGTCGCTTCGCTTAAGATCTGCTGCTTCAAGCGAAGAAAAATCTAGAATTTCCAGATTGTTTTTCAAGTTCAAAACCCAAATTCAACCTAACAATACACATCCTTGGGTCTAAACTTGAGGGAAACATTGAGAAATTCATAGCATGGAAGAATTACAAACCACTTCGCAAAAAATCAACCCAAAAGTTTTGCCAATTATACAAACCCAAACTTGGAATGTTAAAATATGACTCAGACGCTGATGACATATGAGTTTTAACTCTTCCAAACATAATCAAGTAAGGTACAACATAGAAAATGATGAACTTCCAAAACAAGCCATGATCAATACATGTATGTGAGACTTCCTCACAAAATCAAGGTTCAAATGCAAGAGAATTTGCATACATGTGTGATTATCTTCTTAATTCTTATTCTTAAGCTTAATTTGGTCAATTAGCTAACTCTTTGAATTCATGCATTAAAGACTGGCTAACTAACCAACTAAAGGAGGAATTTTATACCTTGCTTGAATTCTCTAGTGTGAGAGCTTTAGTTTTCCAAGTTCACTCCAAATCTTATCTTTTCTAGCACCCCTTTTAATCGAAAGCTCAAGTCTCCTCTTTCTCCATCTCTCTCACACATTTTGT